>PPHD01012204.1:2191-18207 GCA_002909625.1 Bambusicola thoracicus | reverse complement strand
CTGCTCCTTGAGAAGCATCTTCTCCAAATCAGACCAGAGACCCTCCTAACTCATTAACTAGTTTCTGGCAATGGGTAGCAAGAGATACTCTGAGAAATAGAGTAAATACATACACAATACCTCTCTAGCTACGTTTACCATGATTTCAGCAACAGATAGTTCAGAGACTTTTTGAGCACTCAGATGATTTTGGCATTCAAAGCCAAACTGTGTCACCTCTACGAACCCATTTTTCCACAACGTCCCATGGCCGTAAGTTTAACAAATTAAGGTGTTAAACATCAATCCACACTGGGTACTTCAAACTCACCCACTTCAAGCTCTTTAAAAATAATCCAAATGCTTAGTAAGATAAAGCAAGACATCTATATCAACAGTGTGCACCTTCCAACAAACACCAACTGCATTTTTTATTTTTTTTTTTTTGCTTCTAATGCTTACTTCTAATGCAGAATTACCAGGAGAGTGAACTGTCTGAAGAGTGTTTTGATTATATGCTTTAGATTAATACTGGTGCGTGATGTTCACTTTAACACCAAAGTGCCCTAGTTACAGTCATGAAGAAATTTTAGCTCTGTGACTGCTAAGACAGTTGGTTACACCAGTATCTCCCTTAAAAAGAAAGAAAAAGAGGAAAAATTCCCAACTGTACACACTGCATTCTTCTCTAAGAATGGCCATAAACACAAGATCTGTCTGGGATTGAGGATTCAATCACAGCTGTCCAAAGAGGACAGCGTGAAGACTTACCTATTGCTACAATGTCTTCACACCAATCTCACACAGCTACAGTGCTAACTTCTGCAAACAAATTGCAGGTAAGTCACAATTACGATCACTGTAGGGGCTTAACCAACACAGCTGTAAACAAGGCATGCTGATCAAACTTCAGAGTGTGTTAGGGCACTTCCTAGCCAAGCAGATCCTGAGGGCAGTAACCCTGTGCTGCTGCTGAAAGGAGGATAACTGAGATCCATGACACAAACCCAAAGTCACGTGGGCCCAAAGCTGAGGCCAATGGTGCAATGCACTTACCAGCAGTCCCAGTCAGCTTTTGCCTCATGGGACCTCATTGCTTCAGTCACTAGCTTGGAAAAGGACGAAACTTCATAGCTTTTGAAGGCAAAACCAACTTCCTGCTCTCACATATGCGGTGCCTAAACTCTGATTAGAGCCCTTTAGCTCATCCACAGCACGAAAAACACCAACAGGCCATGGCCCTGCTGCCAAAAGCGAAGGCCACGGGCTGACAGAAACACGCTCCCATAAGGTCTGTCTGCAGCACAGGCGGAGCCGTGCCCCCAAAGCACCGACGTTTTGCGGAGGAAAAAACGGCAGAAGCCTTGACCCCTTAAAGCCGATTTGCACGCGATAAACGCTGTTTGTCTGCCCCCACCAGGCGCCCAAGCTAGGAAAGCACAACTAACTCCCCACGAACTGCTCGTTCTCCCGCTAACGCCACCGCCTTCCCCGGCCCGTCCCTCCCTCAGCATTCCCGGTGTAAGGGAGAGGCCTCGGCCGCAGTCTGCGTACCCACCCGGGCAGCCGGAGCAGCCAGCGGCGCAGGGAACCGAAAGGAACCGACCCTGGCGCTCCGTCGCTCCCTTCCGGCATGCACGTAGCGCCGCACGGCGATCGGGCCTTCCTCCGCCGCTTCCGCCCGACCCTCACCGGAGCCGCGGCGCCATCTTGTGGGGGTCCGGGCTGCGGCAGGCAGTGCGTGTTTGTGTAGGTGGCGGACTGGCGGCTGGGAGTTGCGGTAAGCAGACCGTGGGGGTTAACTTGGCGAGTCACTAGGTTAAAAAAATGATATGGGGAAAGTTATACAACGGGTATCTGTCATTAAGATACAGCGCTGACTTAGGAATTCCACGAGAAAATCACCAGATGCTCAGAGAGTGTGCTAAGAATCAGGATCACAGAATGACATGCTGCCACACACTTCAGTGTCCATGAAGCCCAGCCCTTGCCCCAGCAGAACACCCAGAGCAGGGTGCCAGACCCATGGCTAGGCGGCTCTTGGAGGTCTGAAGGGAGGAGACTACACAGCCTCTGGGCAGCCTGTCCCAGTGCCCCGTCAGCTGCACAGCACAGAAGTGCTGCCTTCAGAGGTGCTTCAGAAGCAACCTCCTGTGCTCCAGTTTGTGCCCATTGCCTTCTCTCCCATCTCTGGGCACTGCTGAAACCAGAGCAGCTCTGTCTTCATTACATTCTCCCTTCAGTTATTTGTATGTGTTGTTGAGAGCTCCCTCGAGGCTTCATTTTTCTAGATTTAGGAGCCACAGCACCTCATAGGAAGGACACTCCAGTTCCTTCATCATCTTTGTGACCCTCTATTGGATTCTTTCCTGCATGTCCATGTCTCACTTGTGCTATACTAATAGAATTAGACTCAGTACTCCAGGTGTGGCCTCACCATTGAGTAGAGGGGAAGGATCACTTCTCTTGACCTGCTGTTGATGCTTTGCCCAGTGCAGCCTAGGATCATAGAATCAAAGAATCGTAGAATGGCTTAGGTTGGAAGGGACTTCAAAGCCCATCCAGTTCCTGCCATAAGCAGGGTTGCCAATCACTAAATCAATCTGCACAGGTCCCCATTCAATCTGGCCTTGAGTGCTTCTAGGGATGGAGCATCCACAAGTTCTTAGCCTTCTTTGTGGCAAGGGTACATTTCTTGGCTCGTATTCAGCTTGGTGTCCACCAGGACTCCTATATCGTTTTCTAGCTAGGTGGCCCAGATTTGGAACCAGAAGTGCTACAGGGAAGGTTTGCTGTTACCAGTTTTATGAATGGTGGCCCATAATGCAGCAGGGCCCTCTTGAACTTTCTTCCAAGGCTGTATTCCTTTCAGTTTTTAGGGCTGTTCCAATGATTGAACACTAGTCAAGAACCAGGCAGAAAATTAGAATGCCTGGGCAGAGATTGAAATGCTGGAGTAGAACTGCTATGAGAGCAGAGAAATTTCCTTATAAGCAGTTGTCAAGTCTTGACATCTCAGAGAGCACTTATCAGCTACTCGGACTCATTAATTGACCAATTAATTAGCTTACACATTAAGAATCAAGGAGTACAGTTGCTGGGGATTTGTAAAATGTAAGTAGCGAGAGCATGTTGACATGGCATTGGCAAGATAGTCATTTCCATCACATGGTGATTCTAATAGAAAGTAGGATATTAGATACTGACCTCTATTTCTCGCATTACTGTTCAAGAATTGTATATCTGTAATACTTAAATGTGTGGTTCTGTTAAACTGATGCAAAATTGTACGTAAACAATTATTTTGCAAATGTGTTATTTTTGTGTTGCTCTACCGATTTAGAGATAACCCAAAATAAATCAGTCCTAAAGCTGTTGGCTAATTATTAATCATCTAAAGCATTTAATTTATTATCTGTTTTCCCTTTGATAAGACATAATCATATTAAACACTGTTTAATTTGCAGCAGTTTTTCAACTATAATTCAAGATCTATCTTTGGATTAAAACAAATCCTGCTTCGGTTTAGCTCTTGTATAATCTGAGTCCAAAATTCCTAACATTTCTAGGAAAATTTGATGCCTCTTTCTGATGTTTGTGTGTGTGCAGGAAACAACACGTGATATTTCTTTTACTTAAGCTTTCTGAGATGGGAAATGTTAGGCTATGAAAGCAAAGCAGAGAGAGAGAGAGCTAGAAACGCCTTAAACTTAAAAGGAAAATGTATACTGGAGCTGGACTTCCAGAATGAATGTCATCACTCATCCCTATTCAGATGCAGTTAATCACCTTCTTTAGTGCCCGTTGCCTCACTGTGTGTGAATACAAGTTAATGAATTAATAGTTAGCAGCACTTCCGAAGACTTCCCCACTGGGTTATGGAGTAGTATTCCTTTTGTAAGTTCTGTACACTTAGAATGTGTCAGCAGTCTATACACCTGAGGTGATCATGCTTCGGTTGCTGTTATAGCCATTGGAATAGGGCATTAATACTTATTTAAGTAGCGCTCATAACTGATGACTGTTGGATATCTACTTTGGGACGAAATGAATCACTCCTCAAAAGTGCTTATTTCTCCCACTGACTTTCAAGGAAGCCTGAGACAATTCTCACGAGGTTCTGTTATTGCAGCTGTTTACGTTTAGCCGCCTTTGAGAAAAACTATAAAAGTGCAAACATTTAAATATGGCAATTGTGATTATTAAACACGAAACTCCACCTAAGCCAAAAGATGGCAGCATTGTAAAATGTAAATGTAAAAAAAAAAATACACAACCTTCTGCTTCGAGCAGCAGTGCTGGTATCTCAGCTGTTTTCTCTGATGGAGTAAAAGATTTGCTAAGTAGGCAGGAGTGCAGCTCTGTCTTGCTAAAATATGCTGGCTTCTCTTAGCTCTCAGATGGCACAAGGTCCCTCTTTTTCCTGCAGGGTAGCAAAGGGACATGTGCCATCCAGATTTTCAGAGCCCGAAACCAAAAATGAACAGAGCACTTAGTTCTTAAATTTCTATTTCGGGAGGCTTAACGCTGGAACATTTGGCATGGCAGCTTCTGATGATTTAGATCAGAATTTGATGTGTTAATTTTATGCACGCAATAAAATATTGGAACAATACATTTTATTGTTGATTTAAGTTTTATCCTGATGGTCTTTGGTTATTGGGTCTCTTTTATGTGCGTCTTTGTTAATCTTGCCATTATTATTATGCAGCAGCACATAAAGATTTTAATTAGGAAGAGCAGATGACATTGTACTGTTTCTTCAGTACAGAAAAAAAAAAAGTTATTATTTCACATGTCATCAGTTACTTTTCGTTCAGAAAACCCTCTGGTAATGTCAGATGTTTTAAATGTCCCATCAGTGCCTTGATTGGATCAGGGGAGAGTTGTACAGCCGGATGGCTGTGACTACAGTGGTGAGGAAAGGTATTGAGTTTGCTGTATGGTTTTAAACTGAAAGAGAGTACATTTAGACTGGATATAAGGAAGACATTTTTTATGATGAGGACGATGAGACACTGGAACAGTCTGCCCAGAGAAGCTTTGAATGCTGCATCTCTGCAAGTGTTCGGGGCCATGGTTTGTTGGACTAGATGATCTTAGTAGTCTTTCCAACCTTAACAATTCTATGATTTTATGAAATAATGACTGAATAACATTCAGCATTTTAATGTAGGTTTTTTTTTTTTTTCCCTGCTTTGACAATTATTGCATACTAGAGGTACAGCTAACTTTTAAACATACATGTATGCTTTTGTTGTTTTATTTGTGCGCTGGATTCTTTCACTGGTCTCTGAAATATGATGAACTGCCTAGGAGGTATGGGTACAAAAATTCTACCAAAATGAATGGGTTCTGTGTTTCAAAGAGTTTGTGCAATTCCTGTGGCTTGGGATCAGGTTTATTCACGTATTTTAACTTCTGCCTACCCTTAATAATCAACTTTTGAATACTCCACCTTTGACTGACTATAGATTAGTCATAGAAGTGTTGAATAACACTTGAAATTCAGTTAAAAACACTCAGTTACATACTTTGTCAGGTCATGTAGCTGCTTGATTTATTATCATTGCCCTACATCATCTTTCTTCTTTTCTTCCTTTCTTCTTCTGCTATTTCTTGGACCTACCTGTTGTGTCCATGGCTCCTAAAGCTTGCTGTTTGTAAGCCATAGCTGTCTTTCAGCTGTGAATGCAGGCTGTCTCACTGATGATGTTTCCATGACCTTTTGAATTTCCACAACTATAGATGTTTGTTATGCCCAGTACAGTAGGTGAAAATAATAATGCCCTTAGCAGCACCTATATCCTGAGACAGACCATAGAAAATATTGGCTGATCTTTCTGCTAAAAGAGGGCTCTGAGGAAGCAAAAGTCTTTCTCTGTGTTCTCTCTGTCTTCTGTTACAGAAGTTTTAGTCACAGTTTCTTTGAACTGAGGTTAGAAGTGCTCTGAGGAACATTGTAGAATATGGAACAGGTATGTTCTTGCTGACCTGTCCCAAACAAGAGGAGTCTGCCCGATCCTTCAAATGTATTGCTTTGTTTCCATATGACTGAGAACTATGAGAAGAGCTACAGAAAGTTCTGTGTGCAAAGGCAAGAGATGGCAATGGCTCCACACTGGGTCGGAGCTGAGCTAGGTACACAAATGGATTGACCCCAACAAAGCTGCAAAGTCAGTCTCACTTGCTTCTCTCTGCAGCTGAGGATTTAGACACCCCTCCAGCTGTGGGGCCAGTACAAACCTGCTGTCAGAGGTCTGGCTTTGATGGCAGGGCCACATCTGGACCATTCACAAGTCTCTAATGGTTCAGGAGCTACACATGGCTTGTAAGTTCCGTAGGGTTAAAATAAGTCTGTGAAACTCATGACTGACTCAGGGCTGGACTAATAGGGAGGAGAGGGGGAAAAAAAGGTGGTGGAAAAGGATGTAAGTTCATGACTCTTAGATGCTTAATTCACAAGGCAGGATCTGAAGCTGAAAGTTGTGCCTGGGGTTCTCTGTTCAGCTCAGGAAGACATCTGGGTGCTCCAGAATAGTTATCTGAAAATATTTGTACTGTGATTGTTTTACAAACGTTATGCTACCAGATGAAGAGCCCTTACTTCCATTAGGCTCAGTGAAAACATGCAAGCTGTCTGAAAATGGCCGCCTCCACTGATGTTAGATACCAGATACAATCCTAGGTATTTCTGCTATGTATTCAAGGGTAGGCAAAAAGATAGAGAAATCGTAATGTGAATACATCTTTACCTGTAGCTATTCTGTCAGAAAATGATGCGTGTCTTTCTTGTTATAGGTGGCAGTGTAAAGTCACAATGAATGTGCTCCCATTGATTACAGAATAGCCTGTGAGTACATAACTCGGAAAAGGAGAGATTGGGTTAAACTATCTTCTAAACCTCAGAGGCTTAATACTTTACCTGCAGGAGAACAAACAAACCTCTTCCCTCTCACTGACCTTGAAAGCCTGACCTCTGTTTATAGGCCACCATCAACATTTAATTTTTCATTGCAGTGCTTTTATGTTTCCACAGACATAACTTGGCAGGCCGTTCAGCTGGCTTTGCCAGAAATATTGACATGTTCAGCACACAAATATTTTGGCCAATGTAAAGAGGAAAAAAACAAGCAAAAACAGGCAGTCAAAATGACTTGAAATTTACGGAGACAAATGATGTTTGTTGCAGTAGGAATGAGTAATCATGAAAACAGTATTAGGTGGGTCCATAAATTTTGAATATTTTCAGCATCAACAGCTTGTTTTATTTGTTTGTCTGACTGTGAATTGGTCCAACTTTCTCTGTTTAATTACCACCATCATGTTAATTCAATGAGAATGCTCTTCGGGACTGAAGTCTTCATGGAAACATTTGCTATTGTTCTCAGTGTAGTTTGTTCCCTATGGGGGCAGAAGAAGGGAAACAACTTTCCTCGATAAAGTTTGTGTGAAGGCTGAGGGAGGTGTCATGTAATCTTTGCCTTTGGTCTATTCTCAGTTCTCACCAATGGGATATGGCTGATAAATCAGAAGCCGATTTCTGCCTTCTGGGAGTGGGAGGTAAAATTTAAGTCTTGAAAATGTCAGAAAGATGTGTGTGTACACTGTATGGTAAACACGGAGCTAGGTCTGTGCTATTGAAGAAGGTACAACCTACTGCTTATGAGGGTTTCCTCACGTAGAGAAAAAACAATACATCTCTGAGATGGGAGATTTTACTTCTGCATCATATATATTACTTCTCCAGCAGCCCTCTGGTTCTGGAGCTTGCAGAACAGGTACTGTTTTGTCGAGTTATGCACAGACAACAAAGCCTCTGGAACATTCTCCCATGTCAGTCCAGAAATCCCACACAAATGGTCATACTGCTAAGATTTCCTTGACAGAGAATACCCAAATCAGAACCAAATGAGTTCTTCAGAAGAACCCAGCGGCATGCACATGCAGAGAAATGGCATACATACAACATGTACTTACTGCTGGTCTGGGAGACAGAAATTCCTATAGAACATCACATTGTGAAAACTTCACTATTTTCTCTTCTCAGTCCTGAATAACAACCAGATATAAGTTGAATAAGATCTTTAGGATATGGCAAACATCAATAGAAACTAGAATACTAGACTAGAAACTACTAGAAACTTAAATAAAAAATGGAATTGAATTTAAATGAATCAATATTTGTACAGAAACTGTTTTTGCATCATTGAAAGCAAACATTTTCCTTTGACAGTTCATTAATTGTTGCTTCTGGGTCTTGTTATTGCTAAGATATACTTGACTGAGATATTCCAGCTGGAAGTCCCAGCTAATTCTGAGAATCCTGAAAGGTGCAAAGATGTCAGCTTTGAAGCAAGGTTTTTAAAGAAGCTGGGCACATGTCCTGCTGAGCTGGCTCCTTTGGATCCTGGGTGCTTTTAAGCTTTTTGCCACCTGAATCATTTTGGTGTTGTTTCCTTGCTGTCTTTGATAAACTTCTTATGCAGAGTCCGGGCCCCTCTCAGGAACAGGGCTTTGGTGCCCAGAAGCCTTGACATACCAGGAGCGATGCTGATCCTGAGCATTATTTGAATGCTAATTCTCACTCTTTCCCAGAGCTCAGACTGCAAGGCTATAATGGCTTTATAAGAGGTATGTGGAAGGTGAGGCAGGCAGATGCAGATTTGGTAAGTGTTACAGAAATAAGAAGCAGTGTGAATTCACATACACCCATGCTCCAGTTTTCTCCTTACTCTGGACTTCTCCTTGAGCTTGAAGTGCCCAGAACTCTCCTCCTGAAGCAATGATATTCCTCTGCCAGCAGGGTCTCTCTATCTAGGGTCTGGCCAATATTCTCTGCCTGCTTTCCTGGACTTACCTTTGCTTTCTCCTTAGATAGAAGTGCTCTGTGTATATTAAACATTTCATCATCCTTGACAGATGATCCAAGTTCCCACTAGATGATCCCCTGCCTCAGTTACTTCCTCTTGAAATTTAGGTTTAGGAAAGCAGCTGGCCAGCGTGATAATGAACAATTTGTCCCATGATATTTCAATGCGATGGAAGACAAAAAAATAGTGACTAGAAGAGTCCAGCCTCCAGTGCATTCTGACTCCCTCTTTCCTAAAGGTAGCCTGGAGATGGAGAGACAGCTTGAAGTGAGCTGGGCAAATTGCTCTGGTATCTCACAACCTGTTCCTTGCTAATTCTGTCCTGAAGACTCAACTGTTTTTTCCATCACAAGGCTGCAGCATTTATTCCAGCTGGCATGCGCAGGACCTTTTTGCTGCGGCTGGAGATGTGAATATGAAGTCCTTTAGGAGACTTGGTATGTGCGTGCATAGTCCTACCACGTGGCCAGATGTGATGTGCACACAGTGACCATCAGAGAGGGAGGGCCTTGTTGTGCTCTGAAGTGCTGCATGTTTGTAATTATATGAGTGAGAAAGGTAGCGGTGAGTAGCTGCTGAATGTCTCTGTAACAGGTTATGTGACACGTACTGTCAGAAAGATGGCATCCCTGCACAATTGTCAGCCCCAAATCACCACTGGGATTAAGAATTTCAGTCCAACAGAAAACAAGGAGAGAACACAACCAGCAGAGAAAACAGACATACTCTATATGTGAATTGAAGATACAGTCTTTATAAATTAAACACAAATTCATAGCATCAGTCTGTTTTTAAACTGTGCATGGAGAGATTCCACAAAGCGCTGCACAGTCGCTTTCGGCCAGTCACACTAAATTCATAGGCACAAGCTTTGACAGTTCTGTCTGTTTGCTTTTTTTCCTCAAGAAGATAAGCATTTAGTTTATTCCTGATGTCATCCTTTGCACAATTGTTAGCTGAGATGTCAGTGCAGGACTAAACACCCAAACTTATTGGTCATACTGGAATGGACTGGGCCAGCATTCAGTAATGACCCTGAAAAGACAGTAAAAGGCATTACAAGTGCATGTACTGCTTTTGCACATACTTGATGATAAATCAAGGTGGCATTCATTCCCAAATCATTAATTATGAATTGTTCATCCATTCTCTGTTAATTTAAATGTTCTTTGTGGTTTTCATCTTTCCAGTTTGGTATCCTATGATTTACAACCGAAGCATCTCCCTGTTCAATGAGAGCTTGCTATTTCCAGGGAGACTCCCACAGAATGAATAATGAAGCACTTTTTTATTAAATGACTCTGAAAAGCAAAATCTCACTACTGCTATTTCCTGGAGGGTTTATCTTACAGGGAGATGCACGTGGAGTTGAACCAGCATGGCAGGGAATCTTCAGGAGTAGAGATGATAAACTTCCTTCACAAAATGAGAGAAATTCTGGTGTGATAAATAATCTTCATTTGCAAAATCATACGTAATATTTACTTGATGAATTTCCCAGGCATGTGTATACACACAACATGGCCAGACATACCAGCAATCACTTCTGTTATTTTGTATTATACTCACTTTATGTTGTTCTCTGAGACCCAGGACAAGCTGTGATATTCACTGTATGGGTACAAGATACAAAAATCAACCAATTTGCTAGCACAGAACTGAATACGAATGCAATCCTATTGTGGGAAAAGAGACGGAGATTGTTGTTTGCATTCTAAGTAGCTGGAAGGTGTTCAAATGCTCTTGTAATGAATACAATGCAACATAACTGGATAGATACAGAGGTGGTTCCAGAGATTTATTCCTGAGAACATAATTCCTTTCTTATACATCAGTATTTTGTGACACACTTAACAACGACAACAAAAAAGCTTGTACATCTCCATTGTTATTGTAGGGGTTTATGAGGACACTGTAAAATGCTTTAGTAGAGATCTTTTTGCTATATTTGGAGTACTTCTCCTTGGAAGCAACAATTAATTTATGAGAATAAACACTGAAAATCCTTCTCAGAATCCTTTGACTGGCTAAGCTTGTACAGATTTACCAAGACTTGTAATATTACTATTTATTTAATGGTGTTAGATTTTCAGAAGAGATTCTCATGAACTATTTGCTAGTTTTTATCCTTTCTTCTGAATGGCTGTGACCTGTCAGTAGTGTGAACAACGAGAAGACGGTCCTCATCTGAGATCATTATAGTTTCCACAGGGTCACTGTGTTTGGCTCTGAGATAGCAGCTAGGTACTCTGAACTTAGGCCAATTACCTCAGTGGAAGTACTCTCACTAACTTCAGCAAGTGTCTGTTCAAGCTAGCACCGAGGTTCAGGCACGAGACAGCAAGACGAGAGACACATTTACTTGCAAGCGAATTACAGGAGGAAGCAGTGGCGTGATAGCGGTATTTGTAGGGAGATAGCTACACTTGGTGCATGTGGCACCAAGAGCTCCACGGTGCGTAAATGCTTGTAAATACAACAACAACAAAACTGCAGGCAAAGCTTTGTATCATAAAGATCTAAAAGCCCAACTCCTATCCCTTTCATTCCTTCTCTGTCATTTATCTCATTACCATCCTCGTTGCTCAAGAATTTCCAGAAATCTGTAATTGGATATTTTTCATTTTGATGTAGGGCTCCTTGCCATTTCTTGGCATCAAAATACTATTCAAAATTCATTGTGTTAGATTGCCTGGGCATTGCTCATAGAACGTTACATTTGTCAAACTCTCAAGACATATAGCTCTCAAATATTTTAGTTTAGATTAATTTTGGCTCATTTTAGCTTCCTAGAATAGATTTAACAGAGATCTCAATGCCTTCATTATCTCTTAATAGTTAGAGAAGTCTTTCCTTAGCACATTTATACAAGTTAAACCCTTTGACACATTTAAAAGGTTGTCAACTAATGAGATGTGGTTTTCATATGTACACTACTGGGCCTCATCCTTCAACTTCCATTGAGCAAGGAAAACAGAACACACTCCGGCCTGTACTACAGCAGAGTCAGAACTTCAGCTTAGCATTTCTCCACTGCCTTAGGGATTTTTATCACAGACTGAAAGATAGTATTATAAAGTATTTTAAATCATAAAGCATTTTAAAATCGCTGAGCATTTTGAAATCATTTTGAATACCACATTTATTTAAAAAGAAAATGGAACAATCTTTTCATAAATAGTTATTCCACTGGGATAGATCAGTATGGATTTATGTGGGATATTACTGGATAATGCTGTATGTTTAGTCAAAAGACCGAGCCTAACAGTTACTGAAATGCTGAGGTGGGATAGTGTGCAGAATGTATATCCCATGTATAAAAGATGTTGGTAAAATCTGGTCTTTGCCTCTTCTTTCCCTCACTTCTCTCATCATCAGAAATTGGAGGGTTACCCACTCAGTAATACCCGGGAAAGAGTAATTTTTGGGACGACCTGGGCAGACAGGCAGGGAAGCAGATATTGTGGTTTGGTGAGCCAAGGTGCAGAGAGGCTGAAGTGCTGGCTGGGATGCAGAGCTGGGACGGACAGGGCTGGTGTGGCTTAGGCCGCAAGGATGTATACAGAAAAATAGAAGTCAAGGGCTGAAGGTAACCACGTTTATAAAGGACATGGGAGCAGAAGGGTAGAGAAACTTTTACAAGGAAAGAGAAATGTGACCCTGATTTAAAACATTAGATAACTTTGGAAGAACTGTTGCCAGTTACTTAATGCTCTTGCTATGGCTATAGAAATAATAGCTTTCTAAGTGCTCATCAAATCTTTTCTTCCTACAGATTTTAACAACTGAACTTATGCAGTGGTTTCATCTCTTTAGGCTTGTCTTCTCACCACTGATTCTTTGTACTTTTCTAAAAATATACACTATAGGCTATTATAGGTGAAAGCCAAAACATCTGACAACTCACAGGGACAAGAGAAAATTTTCAGCTTTGATGGTAATTCACACAAATTATTGTATGACCCTGAAGTAAGAATAGCCATAAGATATTTCAGCTGTTTGCAGAGCTTTCGCAAGAACAACAGAATTTTCATTACCGTGCTCTATAACACGACAAATGAGCTGAACTGGAACTACAAGGAATAATGATATCAGAGAAGGACAACTGTAGGAAATTCTTTCTTTTCAATAGCCTGATAACATTTAACCTTCGACTAAACTTTGTGATGTGTAGCTAACATTGCAATACCCTTCACCTGAGCCTTTTCTAGGAAGTGCCACAGTATGCCTTTCAGTGTCAAATTCTCTCACAAAGAGAAAGAAAAGAATCAAGGCAATTTTGCACCTAGCTAGTTAGTGGGAAAGTTTCATAAAATATCAGTGGGAACAGCTTTCGGTCTGGTTAATGGGAGGAAGACATTCATGCAATTGTCATTTTATTCCTTGTGTATCGTGCCTTCCGGCTTCTAAAGGGTTTTTTTTCTGCAGTAAGGATATTACTGAGGCAGAATCAATAAAGTCTATCTGTTTCAAAACAAACACTGGGAATTTCTCCCATAAAAGTGCTTTTTTTCTTTTTCAGTAATGGTATTCAGATTAAAACGGCGTGATTCCTTTTTGTAGATAAAAACCCATCGCAATTAGATTTTTTTAGATGATTATGGTTGCTGGCAAAGAGATACAGTGGTTTTATTTTTTTTCGTATTTCACTCAGGTATAATCAGGCACTGCAGCAAACATTTGCATGATAGTCTGCTCTAGAGCAGTAAGACGAGGCAGGAATCCCCCCATCAGAATACTGAGCAACACAACCCGTTTTACTGGTGTTACCTACGGTAATGGCTACAGCTCATTTATAAATGCAGACTGGAAGAGGAGCTACAATAGGCATCAAATGCTGGAAAACCTCTGTTATTTCCAAATGCTGCCGTGCAGACTAATTCCTCTGGCTATGATGTGTCAAGGTTTGTTTTTTACTTTTGTTTATAATGGGCGATTGTTTAAAAGAAAATTGACTCTGTGTAAGCATGCCACGACTCCTGAAAAGCTGAATTTTTCCACCCAAGGAGGCAATCTTCTTCGTAAATATTTGATTTACTTCAGCAAACATTTAAATGGCAATCCCTGTACATCTACAGCATCTATAAAAAGTGCAGCAACTCAGGGCTCGTTTTTTCTCTTATGTCCCCTCCTGGATCTATCCCACTTTTTTCTCTGTTCCTGCCTTGCTTCTGTTAGTAATAATTGCTGGCTCCCCAGAAAATCAGGCTTATTCTGTAGATGCTTCTCCCTGCTCATTAAAGAGGGGAGAGAGGGGAAGAGAGAGCACAGTCCAGTGCAATATATAGCATCCTCCTGGGCAAACCGTCTTGAGCACAAACTGTCCCCTGCAGTATGGCGATGCTTGAGAACAGAGGCGCTGATGAAAAGAGCACAACTGAGAGCTCATGTGGGAGTAGAAACACTGAAAAGAGTCAAGATCATGCTCTAGGAGGGAATAAAGCTAATGCCCACAAGTAATTAAGTCCCCACTTTTGAATCTTGTGTTGCCAAGAGAAGAATGTATAATACTTCAGGGTACTGATTTTCTTCTTACCAGTACTGGTGGAGATGTGGAAATCAGTCAGATCTTTATTACATTAACATATCAGATAAATCACTTTGCTCTGGGCCTTTTTTTGGCTATGTTTTGTGTTAATTACAGTAAGATGAAGATGGTGGAAAGATTTGCCAGAAGTGTTTTTCTTCCTCTCTTTTTCTCCTTCTCTGTATTCAGCACATTTTTGCAAATATAGCATACTACATGGAGAATGTTAAACACTCAACGAAAGGCATATTTAGCATGGGAAATATCAATATAACAGTATTTATGTGGCAGGGTAATATATACCTGTTCAATAAATGCTTAGCCACAGGTCCTGGCTCCATGTACCAGAGGGATGTAGGTAGAGTAACTAAAACTTCAGAAATCAAAAAGACCCTCTGAAGGCCTTAAAGCATGTTTTGAAAGTCAAGAATTATTTTCTCCCCAGCTCTCCACAAGAACTTTGAGAATAGTATTAACCTTAATAAATTACATTTCTCTAAAAATGCAATCTGAGAGAGAATGCGAGGAGCTGTGCTTACCCACTGTGCATTTATTTTAATAGTGTTTTACTTCTCCCATGAGTACTGAAGTAAATGATTCTTCCTAGTGTTGGATTTCATTTTGTCTACAAGAGGGAGTTAAATTTTGTCTTAATCACATTCTGACTGGAGGACTTCATATGGAGCCCGAAGTACTTCATGTTCTTAAAAGCTGATCTGAAACCCACGTCAGCTAAATGAAATAAAAAATGGCTGTACAAATATTCCAGCTCGTATTTTTTTTGTTTGGTTGTCTTTACTTCATTTCCTGTAGTAGGTCTGACCACACTGCTGGAACTCCACGACTTGGGCCCAGCACCAAATCAGCCAGTGTCTTATGCTGGCAGCATCTACAGAACTCAGCAATTTCCTGCCCTGCGCGAGGCTCTTTCTTTTGTACATCCAAACCCCAGTTCACCACTTCTGTTCCACTTCGGTAACTTTCTTAGAGATGGTCAAAGTAAGAAAAGAATAATTCTTCTACATCTTTTAAAGCATCTTCACAACATACTGATGGAGTCTCTCTTTGATTCACCAACAGTATCTTAGTTCCTAATTTATGAGAATGCTGCAAAACTCACTTTTTCTTCTCTGGTGATGGGAAGGCTGAAAGAAACATCTTTTGTTTATGCTATCATTTGTTAGAAACATCTATTATTTAGGCTATCATTTGTTACCACTGATGAGGCCCATCCAGAGTGCAGGACGAGTTCCCTCTTAGAACTTTAAATAAATAATGGCACTCAGTGGCCCATCATTGTTAAACATTCTTCATTGCGGGTCATGAACTTCATACTGGCCTCATTAGAGCTGTGAACATTCCATCAGTGCTATGTTTCTGTGTAATGATATAATTGAATTTTCTTATTGCTGGAGCTTGTCATTATGCCAGTGATTTTCACGCTGGCCTTCTAAACTCACAGCGTTTTTGCTCAAGTCTAAATAATCCAAAATTGTTTTTATCAGTGTGTAGTCTGCTGGCAATGCACAAGGCCTGAATGAGCAAGCTCTTAATTGGAGGACTGGGGAATTTTCTTAGTTTTGTCTTCTTGCTTAAGAACTTAATTTTCAACTCCTCTTTTTCCATTTTTTTTTTTT
>PPHD01012203.1:1357-16353 GCA_002909625.1 Bambusicola thoracicus | reverse complement strand
CTAGCAGTGGGGAAGGCAGGACAACTTACTCAGGAAACAGAAGTTAGAATCTCAGTGCTTCAGTGGGCAGTAGGAAGAAAACGTGAAAGTTAAATGAGATGCCTTTGGTATTGGGATGCATTTGCAGTGAACTGACATCTCACACCTAGTAAATAAAGTATTTCATATGATAACTCATACAGAAGTGGCATGCCACCTGCATTGTATTAAGCTGCCTGACATGGAGCACTCCCCTGTCACATAACCTGAAATGTGGGCTTTGGGGAAACACTCTCTGGGACTCACACCTTACTGCTTAGCGGCAGGGAACTTTAATGGACTATGAGATGTATTTCTTTCCCTATGAAAAAGGTATGTTCTTCCTGCATATTAGGCAACAATGAAATAAATCTATTAAAAAAAAAAAATACTGGGGACAATGTAATTAATGTAAGTTAGCCAGCCAAAGTCAGCCCTGAATACTCGTAGAGCTTCAATTTTAACCTTGGAACCTATAAATTTAATAAATAAATAAATAAAATAAAAGGTAGAAACAAATGTAGAATATTTCTAAGTGGTGTGGAAAACATTATTTTCACTATGGTATGAAACACTGTCAATTTCTTTTTCTTTCTCTTCTGAAAGAAAATGAAGAAGTAAAAAAAAGGCAAAGTAGGGAGTTTGTTCTCACTCTACATTAAAAAAATTCAAAAGACAAGAATATATGTTAGATATTAGAAAAATATGTTAGAAATGTCAGCAAAAATGTTCACTTTCTTCTGCATAGGTAAATATATTGCTGGAGAAAACAGCAGCTTGCAGAGGGCTTTTAAAGATGCTGCTTTTTCTTACTATCTGTGCTGTTGATTCATAGGACACTGGGGACTATTCTTGGTGAAATGTAAGGTATACGGGAAGGTTAACCCTGTAGCAGAGTACATCTATTCAAAACACTTCTGATTATTTTCCTTGCAATTTCTTATCTGTGGTTTGCTCACGGTGCAGATGTGCAGCACGGAAGTCTGGAGCTGCCCTTCCACGTGACCTGAATCATCTGCTGTCACCAACCCGAGCACAGCACTGCACTGGGAACAATATGCAAGCTGTCACTTCTGTGATCCTTCATGCCAGGGAATGTCCTATCTGTACCTGGCAGATGGGGCAAAGCCTCTGAGAGGCAGTGTGGGTGACAGCGGGCTGTGCAGGGAGCTGGGGTCAGAGCCAGCTGCACGACTGCCGTGCTCAGTACGAGACTTGACACATCTGCCAAGAGTGAGTTAGACTCCAGCCACAAAGACACCCAAGAGCAAGTTACATTGCCTTAGCTTCATAGCAAACTGCTTCAGTGGGCCCAAGATAGTCTGCTGTCTTCTGCATTCAGAGGCCATCACATTTCTAGCTTGTACATGAAGCTGTGCCCACAACTCTTTAAATCTAGGCTGAATTTGAAAGTCTGAGGTTGAAAAAATGAATCAGGAGGAAGGAGTAATTATAGTTGAGATGTCATACTAAATCCCAGACCCTGGTTAGTCAAGCAGCTTGCTTCTGACAGCACCAGTTGGATGTAATGAATAGTGGACAGTGGTAGAGTTTAATATTTTAGCACCTGCTTTATTTTGCATGCAGGAGAGCAGCTACACACTCACATTTAAATAAGTTTGCAGCTGCAGGCAGCTTTTTCATGGGCAGGACTGTCTGCTGCCTGTTAGCTTGCAATAAGCCACTTTAAACCTCTGCAGAGCTAAAGGGTAGTTTACAAATAACACTGTCAGAGGAATGAAAAACAGCATAAACCTTGTGTATTTTGGGAGGGAAAAAAAAAAAAAAAGAGGTGACTGGTGTTTCTATATTGGGTTTGGCTTTGAGACTTTTAGGGGTGAGGTCACTGTTGCAGGTCTATTTTATACAAATAATTACTAATGAGGACATGGAGGAAAAGATGTCATTTACTTCGAGTCAAGCCTATAACCTGATGTTAAGGGTGTCACCTGAATCACTGACAGCTTTAAAGCTTTTTAGCTGGTGGACATCTTAATGCAAAATCAAGAATATTTGTTTTTTACATATCTGGAGGTGGGGGAGGGGGTGGGGGGGTGAGGGGAGTAAGGCCATTTACTTGTAAAAAAATTTTTTTCTTTTCCCTTTGTGCTCACTTTGTCCTCAGACCACCTTGTCTGTCCCTGTGAGTGTGGGTTCGGCCTCAGTGATGGCTGCTGTGCAGCGTCAGTGCAATCCCTGTTTGGATGTACTTCTACTGTTAATGGTGCCTGGTGCTGCTGGGCTTGGTGTCAGCATGTGCAGTTTGCATTTGTTGTAAGAGGGAAATGGTGTCAATATTTTACCAAGCGGTACAAATATCTACTGGGGACAGACTTCATCATTCTCAGGGAACAGTCCATTCCAACCTGATGTGCAGAGTTCACGGAGAGGGTCTGCACCATAAATCACAAAAAATGCAGCATAAATGACACCTGTAAGTGAGATGGGTTTCTGTTTCTACTCCTGGAAATAAATTTGGTTTTCATAAAAATGAACGAATGGGTGAATAAACGAATAAAAGGAAGATTTTAAAAAGAATTTCAGACTACAACTGGGCTTTCACTGCTCTTCGACCTTCTGGCAAGCAATCAGCGTGAGCATGTGGTTTATGATTAGATCAGTGTGTCTTTTGTTGAAGCTGTGAAATGGGATGCTCTGAGCCTTGATTTCATCGAAGAGTGTGCATCTAACCTATTTCACTGTTAATACAATTGAACATTAAATTATTAATTATTATTGACTCTCATCAGTATGCCTAATTAACCAATAAGTGTTGAACATTGATATTTTCAGTACCGGATATTACCTTACTGAACATAATAGAATCAATACTATTGACTATAATGTGGTGATTGATCCAACTGACTCTGCAGTGTTCCCTGCTTCTATTAAAAAAAAAAAAAAAAGTGAAAATATTTCCTTCTGACAGAAGAATGCATAGAGAAAATGTCACGACTATGATTAAAATCCATAATAGAAATGCAGCTTGCGAATCCGCTTTATTCCACAGGGCAGATTTTGATCTCAGATATATCGAGAAGCTGCCTTCAAAATCAATGTACCAGACCAGCAAGAAGGAGCTAGCCACCTAACTACACAACTTGATGACATTTCCCAAACAAAATCTTTCCAAAGTGGACCAAGTTCAGTTCCCATGGGCTTTGGATCAAGAAGACATTCCTAGATCCTGTGTTGGCAGAGGGACACCATATCCTGTACTGACACAGCAATACCTTCCCTACCCTGAGACCTGTCCTAACTATGCTGACAATGTTCATCAGCCTGTAATTACTGTGTGGATGACTGTGAGCTGGAGTGATTGCCTGACATCTCCTACCTCCCTGCCTGGTTTAAGAGCTTTTCCTTTCCTGATGATGGGCAAAATGCAGCTCTTTCATTTCACCAGTTCAGATGAGAGAAGACATTGTAAGGGGTACAGTGAGATATTCAGTAGATCTAAATATAGTCTTTTATTTTTCTTACCCCTTTTAAAAAATATTTTTAGTTTTTTCCATTGTCTCCTGCATGAAGAAATGCGGGAATTTCAGTGATGCATTATGATACTAAAATTATAATGAAATTGTCGAATTCATCACATTTTGTCTTCATCATCCAGTGCAGAATGTCCTCATAAAGTACTTAGCAGTGAATTTAGGTCCAAGGTGTACATGGCTGTTGAGTCTGAATGGTTGTATTTATGTGAGTGTGGTGACTAAGAGCCCCAACCATCAGCCAGGATTCCTATGAGCTACAAATGAGTTTGTGAGCTTTTTGAGTTCCTTTTTTTTTTTTTTTTTTTTTTTTTTTTCCAGTACAAGAACAAGTATGTCTCTGACTAGTATAAGCCATATTTTCAGAATCCTTAAAAATAGTCTCCATATCTCTATAGCTTAGACTCCAGAGAACTTACACAAGAATATCCCTACAAATCTCTAGACAAATCTTAAACAAAAGCAAATAGAAAAAGACAAAAACATACAGAAAAAGACTCTGGGGTTTCCTGGGAAACAGAATTTCTGTTTCATGAGAAATTTTGATAAAATGGATAGACCACTTGAAATTATAATGGAAAGTATTAATAGTAATGGAACTGGTGCTATTTAATATCTTCACTGATGACATCGACTGTGGGACCAAGTGTACCCTCAGCAAGCCTGTGGATGACACCAAGATTTGTGGTGTTTTCTGGAGGGATGGGATATCATCCAGACAGACCTAGACAAGCTTGAGAAGGGGGCCCAGGTGAAACTTACGAGGTTCAACAAACACAACACAACTGTATGTTCTTGTACTCGGGTCGTGGCAATCACCACTACTTATACAAGCTGAGGGACAAAAGTGTAGGGCACAGCCCTGCCAAAATGGACTTCGAAGTACTGGTGGAGGGGAAGCTGGACATGAGCCAGCAATGTGCCCTCACAGACCAGAAAGCCAACTGGATTTTGGGCTACATCAGAGGAAGTGTGGCCACAGGTCAAGGGGAGCGATCCTGCCCCCCTGCCCTGGTGAGATCTTACCTGGCATACTGTGTCCAGAGGTGGAGTCCTCAGTATGGGAGAGACACGGACCTGTTGGATCACATTCAGAAGAAGGCCACAAAAATGATCCAAGGGATGGAGCACCTCCCCTACGAGGACAGGCTGAGAGTGCTGGGTCTCTTCAGCTTGGAGAAGAGAAGGCTCTTGGGAGGCCTTACAGCAGCCTTCCAGTATTTAAAGGGGACCTACAAGAAGGAAGGGGACAGACTCTTTAGATTCTTTTGTCTGTTGTGATAGTTTCAAAGAAAACTGAAATTTTATAGGATATCATGATGTTCCATTCAGCAGTTATACAATTTTGTTTTCACAGATAATACACAGATCTGCATATTGATGAAATAATTTAACTTCCCTGAAGTTTTGATTATGCAGGCTGATTCTTGTACTGCTTACAAACCTACACTAGTGCTGTACAGGAGCTGGAAATGTTGCCTAGAGGATGAACGCAACAAATGTCTTGCAGTATTAATCACTTAGAATCACCCTACACTGCAGCATCATTCCTCAGTGTCACTTTACAAACTAATTTGGCACGGGTCTGGTGATTAGAGTGATACCTCCAGCCTGTACTCAGAAGGCAGAGAATTATCATCTGTCACCTGAGTGTCTAGGAACCAAGTGAGAGTTTGGTCTTTCCTTTATGCCAGTTGGAGATGTGTGCTCGTTAAACAATAGCAATTTTGTAATCAGTACTTTTTAACCAACACTTCTGTACAGCATCTATGGATCTAATTTCCCTTGTGCTTAATTTGCAGTTCTTCCTATTTTGCAATTGACTTTCTTGCCCCAGCGATTTGCAGCCTGGCTCAAGCTTTTTAGCAAAAAACATCATTTTTATTCCTCTGCTTAAATAACCATTGGTGAGTCTAGTTTCTGAGCCAGGCTATGGTGGCTGGTTAACCTTCTGCATTATGTGTGAAGTTAGAACAGCATGCTCATCCTCTAGGCACTTTAGCTCCAGCGTCCTTTCTTGTCTTTTGTAACCTATAAGGCTATTGTGTTAATATGCAGACCATTACGACTTTGCTGATAAGAGAGACTGCCGAGGATCAATATGTCTCTGCATTTGTCAGCCCCATATACCCCAGAGTTAAGTTCTCAGCTCTGCTGCCAGTGCTCGTGCCCTGCTGTGTAATCGCAGGGAATTGTCGATTTCTTATGCAGCACGTCCATGCACCATGCATGCTGGGGCGCTTTACAGAACAAGTAGGAAAGATCCAAATGTTGTATTTGCTTGGCTCTCACTGCTTGAGTAATAGTAGGTGCAGCCAGAATAGCAGAGGACAGCTTGCTTACAGGGTCACTGCAGCTCAAGAGCTAGCCATTGATGTTGTCAGGCAGACTTGGGAAGGATGCCCAAATGTTATCATCAACTAAAGGACACTGCATTTTAATGAAAGAGAAAAAAAAAAATCAAGATTAAAAAATAAAAAAAAAAAGAAGAAGAAAGGTAAACTTCCTGGTCAAACATAATAAATAAAAGAAGAGATTTTGTCTTTTCTCTTTTTAAATCTTTCCATGCCTTTACCTTGATGCAATAGTTCAAGGGAAAATAGCACTGGGATTTGTGGAAGGTGAATACAGTAACATCATCCACCACAAAGATTCTTAATTAAAAATCAAGTATTTAAGAGGCAAAAGTCCATTTTAGTACAATCAATATGCTGATAGGATTTAAAATCAAGTACTCTGCCTTATTCTATTTTTTATTATTTTAAATTTATTTATTTATTTTTGCAAGGTGCTTTTTCCTAATTAGAGTTTTCCTGGAATTTTTAGAAGTTGATGCCTCATTATGAATGTTACAAATGCCATTTCTTTGTGTTTATTGTTTGTTTGTTTGTTTGTTTTTTAATTTGAATGGGCATGTAAAAATATAAGCAACACAAATCAGCAACAATAATTCATAATATGATAAAGAATGTCTCCTTTCCTCCATAGTACTTGCCTATAGACATCTACAGACCTCCAACTCAGCTCTGTGCCACTGATCACAAACCTTTAAGCTCTGTCAGTCAAACAGTTCAAAGTCAAACAGTCCACCTCACTGTTTGCCCATCCATTCCACACTTCCTTATCTTACTTACGTGGATGTTGTGTAACATAGCATCAAATACCTTGCTGAAGTCAAGACACACGACATCCTCTTCTCTGTCCTCATCTACTCAGCTGGTCACAGCATCATGGAAGGATACCAGGTTGGTCAAACCTGATTTCCCATTTATAAATCCATGTTGGTTACTCCTGATAACCTTCCTCTCTTTCACTTGTTGGAGAAGACATCCAGAATTGGTTCCGTCACTTTCCCAGGGACAGAGGTGAGGCTGATTGGCCTGTAGTTTCCTGGCTCTCTCTTCTTGGCTTTTTTGAAAACTGAAGAAACACTGTCTTTCCTCCAGACCTCAGAAACCTCTTCTGCTCTCCGTGATCTTTCAAAGAAGATAGAGAGTGGCTTGACTATCAACTCTGACACCTCTGCACTTGTGGGTTCATCTCATCAGGACCCATGTATTTGTGTGTGTTGAGTTTGCCTAGATGATCTCTGAGCAGATCCTCCTCAGCCAAGAGGAATTCTCTTCCCTAGACTCTGTCTTATCTCCAGGTCTGGGATTCCTGAGGGGAAATTTTAGCAATAGAGACAGAAGCAAAATAGGTGTAGTAGTAACTCTGCCTTCTAGTCTCCTCTATTACCAGGGCACACATCTCATTCAGCAGTAGACCCATATTTTCCCTATTTTTCCTTTTTTTATTGACATACTTAAATAAGCCTTTCTAGTTGTCCTCAATCTCCATCAAGCCCCTTTTCCAAATTCCACAGAGACCCATATTTCCCCTATTTTTCCTTTTTTTTATTGACATACTTAAATAAGCCTTTCTAGTTGTCCTCAATCTCCATCAAGCCCCTTTTCCAAATTCCACAGAGACCCATATTTCCCCTATTTTTCCTTTTTTTTATTGACATACTTAAATAAGCCTTTCTAGTTGTCCTCAATCTCCATCAAGCCCCTTTTCCAAATTCCACAGAGACCCATATTTCCCCTATTTTTCCTTTTTTTTATTGACATACTTAAATAAGCCTTTCTAGTTGTCCTCAATCTCCATCAAGCCCCTTTTCCAAATTCCACAGAGACCCATATTTCCCCTATTTTTCCTTTTTTTTATTGACATACTTAAATAAGCCTTTCTAGTTGTCCTCAATCTCCATCAAGCCCCTTTTCCAAATTCCACAGAGACCCATATTTCCCCTATTTTTCCTTTTTTTTATTGACATACTTAAATAAGCCTTTCTAGTTGTCCTC
The DNA here is from genome assembly GCA_002909625.1 of Bambusicola thoracicus. Classification (NCBI taxonomy): domain Eukaryota; kingdom Metazoa; phylum Chordata; class Aves; order Galliformes; family Phasianidae; genus Bambusicola; species Bambusicola thoracicus. The sequence continues at coordinate 8,498 of PPHD01012203.1, read as the reverse complement.
AATCTCCATCAAGCCCCTTTTCCAAATTCCACAGAGACCCATATTTCCCCTATTTTTCCTTTTTTTTATTGACATACTTAAATAAGCCTTTCTAGTTGTCCTCAATCTCCATCAAGACCCCTTTTCCAAATTCCACAGACTTTCTTCTTCCATTTGAGTATTTTCATGAACTCCTTGTTCGTTCATGTGGATCTCCTGCCACCTCTGCCTGATTTCTTCCTCTTAGAGATGCACAGATCTTGAGCTTGGAGGAAGCTATGCTTGAATGTCGACCAACTCTCTTGGGCCCCCCTAGCTCCCAATGCACTAAATGAGATTACACCTGTTGGTATGAATCAGTACACAAAGCTACACAGATTTTCACTGCTCCGATGCATAAACTCTACTATAAACAAAGTTTTTATTTTTCATTGTTTGCAGAAATTCTTTAAATAACATTTTCAGTTTTCTAGTTAATTATACTTTTATTAATGGTATTTCAGGCAGTTTTTCAAAGACACTATTTGCAGTGAAAGTAGTGGGCAGCCACTTATAAGAGTAATCCCATTGGAATCAGCTACACTGCTCTTTGTCATTTGCTGTAAGGTGTTAGAGCTCTGACCCTTACTGATTTACTGCTCTTCATAATTAGTTGCAGTGATTAAAATGCATTTTAGATTACCCTGAAGTTTTCCTTCCTTAAAAAGATTTTTTTTCACTGAGGACAAACTCAGGGTCTGAAGGTGAATAATTGTCCTCCTATATAAAACAATACCAGCAAGGAGAAATGCCATAGATAAGGCATACAGAAGGAATCAGAAGCACAAATGCTTAGGCAAAAAGTGATGTTTTTGACCAGAGATACTCTCTTAGATGACAGAGACAACTCACACAGTAATTTAGCATGGTAGCTTAATAGAACTTCAAACACTGTGAAATACTGACAGCAGTACATGGACATAATAAATCAATCTGTTGCATCTGCATATAATTAAGAAGCCATTTTCTCCAATGATCAGGATTAGTGAATACCTCACAGGAAATAAGCTAATAAATAGATTCAAATGCTGTGATGTTATACATCTTTATCTGGGGCTGTGTTTCTCAAGCTCTTTTCTTCAATAACCCCAAATCCAGGCAGACTGTCTCTCCTGTGAGAATCTGACACAGCCAGAATTCCTTTGTAGGGGTTTTCAAGGCACTACAGAAAGAAAAAGCTGAATGCTTGGATGCTGCAAATAGTTTTTGGCAAGGGCAAACATCTTACTTCTATCTCAGTGCTACAATTGGAAAACCAGTTTCCCTACTCCCCCCCTCTTTTTTTCTGACTTTTCTGCATTTTGAGCCTTCTTCGTCCTCAAAAAAAGTCATTAAGTTGCTTTAATTTGCTAAAAGCTGCATTTCCTTTAAGCCACTTTGGATATTTATTCTTTTACTCTAGGGTATAAATAACTCTGCAGGAGTCAGTACTGCTAACTGGTACCGTAAAGCCAGATGATATATAGCTCGAGAATGGAAGGGATTCCTGCATTTTCTTTCCTCCTGATGGTCTTTGGGATGATATATATCTTATTTACTTCATTTCATCATTGATTTCGTTTATTATTATTATTGTTGTTGTTGTTGTTGTTGTTGTTGTTGTTTTTGTTGAGTTCTGAATTGGGGATGGAACAATGTCTTCTGAACTAGGGGAAAATGTTTTTGTCATCCATTTTTTCTCTTGCCTGTTGGGGTACTTTTTCCACTGTGATGGTTTAGATCCCAGGGGAAGCAATCTTCCCAAGGGAAGGATCGTTTCTAAGATAAATCTATGTAGTGAAGTCTTAAAGCTGTCTCTCCCTTCTTAGTGGCATTTGGGGTAAAAAAATTTTAGTGCCTCCATGAGGCTGGTTCTCCCCCAGTGCCAGGCTGGAGGCAACTCTGGATGGAAACCAGTGTGAGGAGGGAGTGCTGGGAGCTGTGCCAGCAAAACACTAAACTGAGCATCATTTGTTGTAGGCATTCATGGGATGCCTTTGCTGTGTCACCACCATGTGCAGTAAAGAGCATTGTTCCTCTAACGTTCGCCTCTCTTGGAACTGCAAGTAAATGCACAGCCCAATTAGTGAAGCAGCTTAAAACAATAAACCTTCCAGAATCTCTGGTGGGGGAAGCATGCTTTTATCTATTTGGTAAATAATTTATTAATCACACTGATGTATCCTCCTTGACAGCAACAGAGCCAGATAAGTGATGGTTCAAAATCAATTTGTCATGGTTCAGTGTGCACTCAGTGACCTACTTGGTCTGTTATATAGGTCAAACTTGCTCTGGTAGTAGAGGCACCTCTTAAAACAACAGCAACAAAACTCATGGCAGGATTCAGACTGAGAGATCCTGTGTTGGCTGACATCAAAAACTCAGCTTTCAGAGAGGGACGAGGACAGGACTAGGACAGTTGTTTGGGACTGTCAGTGACGCTGGCTCACAAATGCTCTGCATTGGCTGTGCAGCAGCTTTCAGAAGGTTGATCCATACTCTGTGACCCACTTCAGTGACCTTATTATCACGCTGCCCTTTGCCATTGATAATTTTGCTATCATTCCCTAGTATTTGCCTTTTTGTCCTGTATCAGTCTGTTGTTCCTGCTCTATCCTACTCACAGCATCTTCTTCTACCGACAAGGTGGAAATTTATTCCATCCACTTCTTTTCATTCCTGCTGTAAAGTCCATATGAGTCTCACAGTTTGAAGTCTTCTGCTCCTCAGCAGGCAGGTGGTGTTAAGGAATTGGACTGCTTCAAACTGCAGGGACACAGAAATTAAAACCTGTATCAGAGCATTGGAGTATCTGTTTTGCTAGTGTTCCCTTAGTGGCCTGATGGAAGTATTGGCTGTCGTTTGTTGATTCAATTTTTGTAGTGTCAATCTACTTCATTAATGCATGCTTCAGGGGTTTCTGCCAGGAAGTCTTGGAGAAGTGAGTGATGTTTCAGCAGGCAGTGCTAACACTCCCATGAATTCTGAGCAATCTTGTGATGGTCTCATTCACCTGGCCTCAGAAATGAACTTATCACACAGTCCTATTGATAACCACTGCTTTGGGGATGTTTCCTTCTCTTTTCCCACTGCACAATATAGGCTATTTTATTTATTTATTTGTTTGTTTGTTTATAATGGTCTTTAATCTTTTACATAATAGCTTAAATATTTCACTGATTGTCAAGGAGGACTTTGTAGCCAATGGTATGTAGTGTTGTAGAGTAAACATTCTGATAACATTGGACACAAAGAATATTTTCAGTTGTGATAATTACTGGGGAACACTGTGCTGAATTACACAGGTATATCATTGCAGATTTATATTTTAATGTATTCCTTCACACTATTTTGAGAATACAAAGAGGAAAGAGATTTCTTGCTCATCTACTTTAGAAGTTGCTTTCCTTGTTCTGTGGGACACTGATCCTCTGCAGCATTGCACCATTCATTGTCCCGCGTTAGGATTCTTTCATCCTGTGTTTTCTTCATGATTAGGCCAATAGACAAGCATGGGTGCCAGCTGCATGCAGGGGATCTGTACACACATGTGAGGTTCCATCCCTGGAAGAGAAGCACAGCTGAAATACGACTTAGCACTAAACTTTAAAAATTCCAGTCCTTTTGAGATGCCTGTACTGCTCTGTGCATCTTACTTATAAACAAGACTCTTTGAAGCAGCTGAAAAAAAAATCTTTCATGAAACATTTTTCATCTAAACGTGTAATGTGTAATGAGACCTTTGCACACATGACTGGGAGAAACTAACACTTTCAACAGTAGTAGAACAAAGACTGGTCTTTTAATCCTTCTTGGTGCTGGTGTTCAGAAAGAGGGCAACTGGGAATGGTTAGTGTGGGTGAAACACCTTAAGTTATAGTCAGTACTATTAGTGACTGCTAATACTTCACACCATCAGCTTCTATTTTCATCCTTAAAAACTGTACATGTATCTGTATCTTTTTTTTTCACAAATGTCTGTGTAAGGGGAAGGGAAATATATGCATCATTTCCTAGGAATATCCTGAAACTGGAGGAAAGGAAAAAAATCACACCTAAACCCAGAATAAATTAATAATAATGATAATAATAATATATGTACTTCTATGTAATTACTTAAAAGACCGAGCAGTGATTCTGCTTTTTACAACAAAAAATTGTATGATTTTGCACTTCTCTTTTTTAAGTCTTGTCTCCAAGTCTTCCAGTAGAAGCCTTTACTTGAATCCAAGCCAAACAGCAACTCTTTCTCCCTAATATAGAAAACACATCTAATTTTTGACATAGGCCACTCCAGGCCCATTGCATCTGTTCTGCATCCACAGCCTCTGATGTTCTTCTCAGACACTGTCCATGGACAGACTGGTTTAAACCTGTAAAATGCAAAACAAACAAACAAACAAACAAACAAAAAACCTGTCCACATTGCATGCCTTCCAATGACTGTTATTTCTGTTGATTTATAAGACCCTGGAATGAAACCACGGTTCTTGTTCTTGTTTTGTCCAGAAATAGGCTTTCTGAGAGTGGTAGCATTACCACAGCTGGGAACTAGAGGGACTGTCTCTTTAAGGATGCTGCATTTCCTACAGACTTGCCCCACAAATATGCCATGGCAGAGGGTTGGAACAAGATGATCTTTAAGGTACCTTCCAACCTAAGACATTCTGTGATTCTATGGTATAGCCCCAACAAACACAGTGCAGATTCCTCCCATTTTTCTTGCTAGTTCTCCATATGAAAAGTAAATTCCAAAAACTGAGGAAGACCTCTGGGGTCATGGCATGAACTACTTACACTGGCCTTGGCAAATCAATGAAAACCCATCACCTCGTCAGCAGTCTCTGATAGCACTGTCTCTTCCTGCAGATTCCCCTGAAGGATATGTGTAAAGCAGGATTTTGTACAAATCATGCATTTTACCCTGGAGACAAGATAAAAAACATTCCTAAAACCAACAAAAACAAGTAAACACACAAACCCCAGCAGGCTATTTTCATCACTTTAGAATTGTTTCTGTCTGTTTTGTCAGCCTTTAATAATTTAATTGAAGAGTGATACAATATGCAGGCCCAGCAACACAGAAAAGGATATTTGTTGGAATACTTTAATAAGATGTCTCTTAATGTTTTCCAGGAGGTGTCAGCAGTTCTTTAAACCAAGGCGGGAGTTGCAACAAATGGCTTCTTTCACTGAGAATTCAAAAGATATTCTTTAAAGTCTGCAAACTGCCAGTGAGCTTCAATAGAACAAGCGTTCTCAAGGTGTATTTATGTTGTTTCTATAGTAGTCCAAAGGATTTCTGCCAGCATATCCCATTACAATGAGCAATGCTTCCTTTAAATGCAAAAGAAGAAGGTTTAGATCTTGGTTAATTAAATAATCTTCTATTGTTTTAATTATTTACAATAGCAGACTGACACCAACCTTCTAATTTCCCACCCTGAAGCTCAGGACATTGTTGTGTCTACTTTGATAAGGGTTGAAGGGTCAAAACATACATGTTATCTATCTGTTAGTTAATGAAAGGTCAGGAACGTGTAATTAAGCACAGATTAAGACTTCCACAAGATTCATTAAAAGCAAATAAAAATAAAAGCTGTGCCCTATGTTGTGGGGTATGATAGCAGACAGTTCTTGTCACAGTGCATTGACAATGGTTGAGCAGCAGTAGGTGAGCTTTTATCTCCCTGTTTTTATTTATCACCCTTGAAGGCTGGCAGTTCTCCATGTGGAACTCGGTTTATGGGAGATTTATCTGTGCTGTGCAAGTAACACATTGGCATCATGAACGTCCATCTATCAAAAATGCTGAAGCATCCCCAGTGATGGGAGAAGGACAGTTTTGCTGAATGCAAAGCAGAGAAGGAGAATGTAAACACCATGAAAAGAGCAAGCAGGAAACATTATAGTCTCAAAATCAATTTATGTCAGGCAGGTAAGTGTGACAGGAGGCCCAAGGTGCAGAGCAAGGCCAGCTTCTAAGAGTATACCTAAGTGCCAGGCTTCTCACTGTCTGAACTCCACAGGCAACAATGAACATCTCTGTGTCAGTCCCTAAGAGTTGGCCATTCTCTTCTTTACCCAGTCCTTGGATACATTTTTTTTTTCTTTCTTATTTTGTTTTGTTGTGCAAGATTTATTTGAAGGAAACTAAAAATATTGCCACATTTTTTTTCCCCTATATTGTCCCCTCTGTCCTGTCTTCCCCTGGGACTGGAAACTCCTACAGTGTGCAATATAGGCTTTGTTGTATTTTCATTTATTTTTTTGCTATGGTAAGTTTAAGACCTGAGGCTCTACCTCAGGAACTCATATCAGTCCGATGGCAGAAAATAAAATGGAAAGTGTTCTTGCCAAAACCAAACAACAGAAAAAACCCACAAATGAACAAATCAGGTTAGTTCATCTTTATACAGCTAGCAATGCTTTTTATCCTCTTCTGTAAACAAGTATTTTGCCTGGCAGCTTATACCCTCCATTATTCATTGCTGGTTCACTCCAGACTTTGTCCTAAGCTCTGGAACCTACATCTCAAATAACCCAGGATACCGACATGCAAAAATACAGGTCATGGGGAATCTGTGTGAAAGCTAACAATCTCCAAAGAATTTGCTGAATTATTCCTTTTGCAAATAGCAACTAAAATGCTCCTATATCTTTAAATACACGGAGACCACTTGCTGCCTCTTCTGAGTTCATATGCAGCTGAAGATGCTGAACACTTCAGAAAATCCAGTGAGTGTGTCACAAGATGGACATTAGAATTAGAGACTCTTATTGAAAGTGTGATTTTATCTTCTCTATGTCTCCACTTACCCCTCTTTAAAGTGGGAAGAATGTTATTCACCTATCATGCAAATGTTCTGAGGCCTAATTAGTTAATGTGTGTAAATTGATTTTGAGATGAACAGCGCTAAGTATTATTATTAATATATTAAAACATGGCCAGCAGCCAACCTCTCCTTGTAGCTGCAAGGTAATGACAATGCTGATCAACTACAGGATTTTTTTGCTAGTGATCTGAAACAACAAATAGTATCTGTTCATTTTTCCAGGAACAAGTACAAACAAACAAATGTGGTCTGAATGCTAGTAAACAGAGAGACAGCTGACGATTTTTTTTTTTTTTTTTTTAATTTTT
>PPHD01012202.1:0-18208 GCA_002909625.1 Bambusicola thoracicus | reverse complement strand
TGGGCTCCCGTTGACTTCTCAGGAATTTAATTTTACTTTTTAAAGGGCAGAAAGAGGAGAGAAGCTGAGGTCCATCTCACCTACCTTATTTTTTTTAAGCTTAGGAAAAAAAAGAAAGCCTGAGCTGTATCCATGATCTGTATTGGTTTGTACCTGACCACTTCAGCTGTCCCTGACACTTGACCTGCTTCAGAAAAGCAAGAAGTCCAATTTAAGTCGACGGTCCTGCGGGGAGGTAATGGTTTGACCCTTGGTCCCTCCACCACAACCATTCCAATTCTCTAATGATTTTCCTGCAGGGTTCATTTACCAGTTCTGGGTCAAAGACCAGCGCATCCACGAAGACAAGGGGCAGCACAAGCACTGCGTGATGGATTTGAGAGTAAGTGCATCGTAAAGGAAACCTCCATCAATTAGGGGTGGCCTTTGAATTCAAAACAAAAGGAAGCAAAGTGCAAATCATAATGTCTACCCTGCTCACTTCAGCAGCACGCAGATACAAATGTTAGAGATTTATTTTAGCCTAGGTGCAGAACCAGCAATCACCCCAGAACAAACAATCCCAGCTCATTCTCAGATGAGATGGCCATTCTATCACTTTTAGCAACCAGGAAGTAGAAAGGATTCACTACTTGATTTCTAACAAGCTTTTGCTGTATCTTAAAACTTCAATGTTACACACCTGGTGACTCTAGCTGGAAATATTAAGACTCGCTATACTAAAAAGTAAAATATCATCCAGATGTCATTCCACTTCTACTGCCCTGATTTACCTTTATAGGAAAGTACAAAATTATCACTTACAAGTACTGCAGTTTTATCCATCCATTTCCTGGCAGACATTAAAACAGATGCACATTAGAAATATTTTTTTTCCAGTGGTCCTCAACAGTGAAATTCACAATGTGTTTTTTTTTGTTTGTTTGTTTGTTTTAATATAGGAAATGCATGAGGAAGTAGATTTAGCAGTACAAGAGGAGATGCAATAAAGGCTCAGAAATGTGAACACTGAAGAATATCAAAGATAATGCGTTTGTTCCTAATGAAAGATGGAGAAGCAAAGAGAATTATGCCCCTTCCTACCACCAAACGTGCAAACTAAAATAAATAGAAGAACAATAAAAATGAGCAATCAGACAAGGCCACAGTAACTGCTTGGTTGATACCAACCTTTAGAAGCTATGGCCATGGCTAGTGTGCACTGAGCTTTGATCTAGTTAATGCAGATCACGTGTAACAACAGGACAGGGCAGCTGTAGCCACACACACAACTCTTTCAGTGTTAGAGTTATAAGAACAAAAAATAAAGACATGGAAGAAAATCCACAATGACAAGATGTCTCCTTTTTTTATACCAGCCTTTTAACACATTTACATTTTCCTTTTCCCTCCATTTTAAAAACTGGAAAAAACAGTTTACCCAGTGTTCAAGATTAAGTGTTTGTTAACTGTGCTTCTTGCTAAGACTTTTCAAACTGAATGGTGATTGAGATCCTAAGAAACCTTTGACTTTCCAAGAGTTCCAAGAAGCCGGAAGAGAAAGGACTTATCCATAGAGATTTAGCATCAGCAGCTGAAAAATCAAAATTTGTGTTTGAACATTCTCCTTGTGCACAAGTATTACTCTCTCCACTATTTTGCCCAATACTACTACCTGCCTATTATCTTCTAGCAGAAGCAGCACATAAATTTGTGACTAAAACAGAGAGAGAGAAAATAAAAAACACCGCCTTTCTAATGTGCCTCCCTCCAACACTACATGTCTGGGGGAAAAAAAAGATCAGTAAGAGTAAATGCTAAATTCAGACTGAGAGCAGAGAGATAATGAAAACAATGCATTATCCTAGCTTTCCAAAGCACCTTCTATTCACATATAAAAAACTTAAAAGTTATGTAAAACCCCTGGTACTGAGCCCACCCATCAGACTCGCTGACCTTGAATCTCATGAATTATCTCCTTAATCCTTTAGCATTTTCACTCGTTTTGGCAAAACCGAGGAATGGGCAACAAACGCTGGAATCTAATTGAATGGGTTTTGTATATGTGACTGGACTGGCTGAAAATAAGGCCGTGCTGCCAACCATTCCGTATGTGACAGGAAACCTTCTGTTAATAAAAGCCATATTGGTGCACTTGTTAACAATCTGAACATGGTGACTGAATTTAAACCAGGTAACTACATGTTTTGCTTGATCAACCCACCTCCTCCATTTCCTCCACCCGTGCACTGTTTAAAAGCAGTTGGAACAGTTTTACACCACCACTCCTCCCATCACAACCCTTTCAACATTACATGAGCTTGGGGAGCCTAGCATTTGAGCAACTCATTTGAAGGGCTCTTAACTACTTCTCTGAAAGAACAAAGCAGCTTTATAACTCTTCTCTATAACAACAGAAGGCGCTCATCCGATGCCTTCTCTTACTTTCAGTCCAACAGTAAGTGACACTGGCATGCTACAACCTCTGAAGTCTGTCCAACCCCGATCTCACAGGAATCTAGCTCATTAATATTTCTGTGTTGGTTTTGGATTTTCTTCTTTATTTTTAAATTCATGAAGATCAATAAGTCACCTCCTTAAACCACTCAAGCCCCAGTGCAAAATCTATTTTAACACAATTTTTTTAATATTTCCTTATCAGCGACATTATTTGAAAGCTGAATTAGTAGAAGGACACGATTAGAGAAAGACAAGTTTCCATTAACTTATATATTTTGACATAGTAACACTTTAATTTTTTTTTTCTTCCATTACTTGATTTTTCCTGTGAGCCAGCGCAAGGTATCTGAGAATAGAAGCCTGATAGAATACTTTTCCGTGGGCCCTTAAGCCAAGCGATTGCAGCTTAAAATCAGGATACAACCTGTATTCAGAAACACCCTTACTATCATTTCTGCTCTTACGCGTGGTTTTGTGTTATTTCCTGGGGGCTGGTAACATTTTGCTTTTGTAGTTGCATGCAAAGAATGGCACGCTACAAGCATTATTGGAAAGAAATGAGCTAATTTGTTTGTTTTTACTGGAATTAAATTACTCTGTGTGCACCTTGTTTATCTCACGCAGACGACAATTTACTATAGCCATTTATTTAAACAAATTGTGTACCTGATGAACCATATTGTTGAGCACACACAACAGAGAAACCAAAGACCATGCCCTCATACAAGTCCCCCTTGATCCTTCAGTTAAGGTGGGAAGAGAATAGCAAACTGTTTCCTTTTTCTCCACACCAGGTCTGAGGCCATGCAGCAATCATACATGTTACAACAGGCTCGTACAGCATTTGGGCATCTTCTCTGTGGATTGACAGCTTGTCTGTGGAGATGTGAACTTATCACGGCTCTCCTTAGTGTAGACATCCGGACAAACAGTTGGCAGCAAGGTTTCTTCTGCACTAATTACATTCTTTTCCAAAAGTTCACCCTGCCTGGGTGTCCAGGTAATTGCAATTAAGGCAGGAATCTGGTAATTAGAAATTCAAGCACCCTGCCAAGAACAATACACTTCCTTTTAACGTGCTGCCCAAAGAACTAATTCACTTGGAAAGAACAGAAGCTGATGTGAAGTGGCAGGATAGATGTTGATTAAGCAACAACCACAGAAATAAATTCCCTTCCCCCTAAAATCAAATTCATTACATCTCATTTAGACTCCTAGAAAGTGTTTTATTACCAATGAAACATTTAAAATAAATGAGAACTCAGAATTTCAGACCTCCAAACAACAGCATTTTCTGCTCACCAGCTCCAGAGGCCGTCTGGTGAGAACTGCAGGAACATTTTTTTCCAAGCTGCAAATACAGTGCGTTCATACTCCCCTTCAATCTCCCACCAAAATACCAACTTTGTACCATGACTCAGCAACTACTGCTGAGAAACATTATTCAGTACATACCAAATCACTGAGTAACCTCTGAAGTTTGTTTAACACAGAACTTTTTTTTAAATTATTTTAAAAGTATGAAGTAAAGGCAGCCAATAGAGCACTCCCACTGGACAGGAAGATGCTGCACTGTTCTCTATCTTCAGAACTTTAAGTACTGTTTGCCAGAGACAAATGGTAATTTTTCACTCTCCCTGTACATCAATTCCTAATTCACAGTTGTTCTTATCAACTCAGAATAACATATCTGTCCCAAACCGTGGATTTAATGTCTTACACTGCATACTAGTTTTCTCTTTCTGTACACACAAAAGCCTTTTTCCATTGCAGATATGGAAATTCTTCAGTTTTCACTTGTATATTTTCCACTGCATTACATTAACAAAACCATAGATTCTAGTATAACGTCATACTAACATTCGGTTAGCTCCGGTTAGTAATGAGAAGAGCCAAACATTAGCTTCCAATCTCCAGTAGAATTCAAGTTCACTTTAACAAGAAATTAAGAATGAAAAAACAGCTGGACACTGACATGAGAAAGTACTGTTGTGCTTAAAATCTAAACTTCCACATTATATGCTTTGAAGTTCATAGAAAAACGTTCATCTACTGAAATTACTTTCATTATAGTTTGTAATCTATGTTATGTGGCAAACACGGTTGGAACTATCCGAAAGGATCAAGAGAACCACGTAGGAGAAGGGGTCCAGAATGCGGTACCCCTGTTTTTCTGCAAACCAAGGATCTGGAATCACAAGTCTGGCTTTAGACACAGCGCTGTCCATTTTAATATAGCTAAATGATTTCAAATTCAAAATAGGAGGGATCTGAGCCAAAGCTTTTCAGAATTATTAAAAAAAAAAAAAAATGGGTGGGTGAGGAATTCCCTTTCTCTCTTGAAAGAAAAACCTATACAAGGTCCACGTTCATTAGATGACTCAAGGAAAGTGCTTTCCCCAGTCCCGTACCCAGTGGTTCCTACATAACTTCTTCAGGATGACACTTCTACCTCTTCTAATTAGCTACCTAGGCATAATCAAAGCAGCTTCAGCTTCCTTGTCCTGCATTTCACCCACTAGAGGCTTGAATAAACTCCCACAACTGGGATTGATCTAGGGATCAAAAACCAACGCAAGTATAACTCACATAATTCGGAATGCACTTCACAAATGGAGCCTACAGCCGTGCCATAAAACATATATAGAGCCCTGACGGAAAACGATGAAAAGGAAAGGATGCTTTGAAATTCTCAAGACTTGTTGTTGGTTTGCTTTTATAAAGTATTATAAGATCAGTCCTGCTCCCTCCCCATTCCCCCAATGTTTTTAAGCCTAAAAAATTACTCAGTTCTCTCACGACCTCTGTTTCTTATTGCCTTAGTGGGTTTTGAAGATTCCTTAGATCATACCCAGACATAACTACTAAAGGAACAAGCTGAGATCATCAAAACCTTATGACTGAAACACTGAAAACAAAATAAAATGTACAGCTTTCACCGCCCACCCCAGAAGTATATCTAGTGCACAGTAAGAAAAGCGTACAGTAAGAAATTATCTCTCATGCACTGCAGCAAAGCCCTGGGAGCTAATAACACAAGAAATAAAACCACTGTTTTGATTGATAGAACTGTTAAAAGTTTCTTATTGCTTACTTCCAACGTCAGTCAAACATGTTTCAAACAAAGTTACTTTTGCCATGGAATCTAAATTACAGATACTTAAATGTAGAGAAATAACCCTCTGCCAAGCAACAGCTGAGGACTGATGTTTTCCAATTGACCTAATAACGTATGGTAAAAACAAAACTACAAAGACTATTATGAACTAACATCGTGTTCTTTCCTAAAATTAATTTCAGCTGATCACAAGCAAGGTGTTTGGTTCAAGTATTTCATTCTTTGTTTCAAGTTTATCTTCCCATCTGTACTTGTGGTAGGTACCTCACAACAGCACTACTTGATAAAGCAAATTTCAGCTACAAAATACTATTCTTCCAACAGTCATCACCATTAGCTGTGCATTTTTGCCAGTGATGAACAAGAGCCTGCATGCTATACTCAAAAATCTTCATGGCCATCTGGAACATGGTTTGTCTTTCAAAAATGTTGCCTGCAACCACCACTGAAATGCATCCCCCACTACCTCACTGTGCTCACATCCACTGTTTGGTCTCTATCAACGTTCAGCAAGTGTCAATGAATACCATTTTTTCTGCAAGGAGAAATTCCATTCTGCACCTTTACTTCATACGCGTTTCCATGTCAGATACCTTTTGCCAGACTACCCTTCTGCTGCCATTTGTCACATGGCAACAAACTGTCATGAGATATTGGTGGTTAGACTCAACCTCAAGCTGCCGTATCACCAACACCCGCCCACATAATAACGTATGAGGCATTACTTTCAGAGCAGCCCACATATGTAACAGTGACAAATATTTTAATTGGCAGAGCTTGGTACTGAAAAATGTGTCATTTGCAGCTTTGTTGTTGTACCACGATATTTGTTTTACTGGGCAAATTAGAAGTTATTGTTCAATCAGTCTGGAAATCCTTTATAGCGTATGCTGACTTCATAGTTATAGCATGCTGCAAGTTCTCTGGTGCTCTGAACACAGCATAATGCAGCAAGTGAAAATAATGCTTCCCTCCGAATTTGGGGTAGAGGGACAAAGAAGTCCTGCCCTGTTTTATCTCCACGCACTGACAGGGAAGCACACAAACCTCTCGCTGCACACACAGGGACAAGGTCACCTCAGGGCTGCAGGCGCAACTGACACAGGAGTGGGATGGGGCCCCACTCCCTCCCATTGCAGGGGGGCACGGGCTACCCAGGCTGTTACAGCCAACGTGAAAGATCACAAACCCACAAAAAGGGCAAAAGGATTCAGCCTCCCCCACCCCCAAAGTGTTATTTGCTGTGTTAGAAGCTGCCAGATTCCGAGCAGGCCCCGCTTTCAGACAGCTCTGCTGCCGCGCTCCCAACGGCCGGGCACTGTGCCTCAGGCAACGCTTTCTGGATGAAAAAGGCCCTGCTTACATTACACATGCTATTACAAACCAAGTCATGTAGAATAAACTTTCTCTTATAACATCTTTAAAAATGGCTAATAAGGGATTTTAAAAAGTTAGACTTTTCTATATAACACTCCATAAAACAATAACATTAGAACGTTTTACTACTTCTTCCTTCAAAGATACACAGCTTTCCTGAGAGCTGCATCCATCCAACTAATGGAAAAGAGCCAAGGCGCAACCAGAAGCACTCGCATTTCGAAATCCGAGTGGTCATTTTACAAAAATTATATTAAGCAGCACACAGCAATATAAATCGCTCCATAAAAGCGGCATACTGCCTTATAAACTGCTCTTTTAAAACCAACTTAACAAAAAAAAAAATTAAGTTAACAATAGGCTGCACAGCTGTAAAATAAGTTGCCAATCCCTGACTAAGGTGATGAAAAGCAGCCACAAAGGAATTTCGGTGAATTGTAGAAAGTAGAAGACAAGGTGATGATTGTATCTGGAGGAGGGGAGGGGTGACCAGGCCCTGCAGCCTCTACCTCAGCAGCAGAGCAATGAGTCCATCTAACACTGGCACCCAGCTCCACGGGCACGACACTCCACTCAAATCCATTATCATTCAGTAACAATGGTTTGAGAGAGGTTATTTTCTGAAAAAAACGCACTACAGTGAGCCATCAGCAGCTTCAGGGCAGTTCCATTGGCTCAGCGATCATTCCCTCCATTTTAGGAAGTTTCACATGCCTTATTTTTTCTAGAACATCACTACTGAAATACAATGGGTTAATCACGGCGTTACATTCTCCATGAATACACTTTTTTAGATTTTTTTTTTTCCCCAATAATAGTATTGGAAGCCTCACTGCTTCTACAGAGCCCGCATTTATGCATCCATCTTCAAGAAACTTAGGAGGTCATTCTTTTGACTGCATTTTGGATGATGACGATGAAGAGTCTGCTAACAGGATGCACATACAAGGCTGCAAATTTGAAGCCCTTCTCAAAACCCTGTACTGCACCACGTGTGTTCACAGAATGGACTACAAATGCGTTCCTAAATCATGAGCCTGCGTCCTGGCCTTATACCTGGAAAGAATGCCACAAACCAAAAATTGCTACAGTTCCCTTCACTGTTTTTCATAAGGTAATTTTTTTTAGAGGAAGATTCAGTTCCTAATGACCTTCCCACCCAAAGGGTAAGAGCTTTATCACTCATGAGTTATTTGTATACTCCTGCTAATTGTATTGCTGCACTCCTCCAACCATTATGAATATTCATTTTATCTCACTCCTCTGTGTGTGCACTTATTAACTGTATAACACATATACCCAGGAGATTTTACATGTGCATGCACATGTATGTGTGCGTGATGTTACTTATCTATGTAAATCCGCATCAGACCTGTGCACACAAAACACAGTATTCAGCAGTAGTACGGCAGTCCTCAGAAATAAGGGACTGCAAGAGAAACTGAAATGCTTCCAAATTACCAAAAATCACCACAGATAAAAACAGCTCTTTTAACAACATTTTTTTTTTTTTTTGCAAGGATATGAACTCATAGAGCGTTTCTAATCATTATTGCTAATATTATTTACTGAACACTAACCGTGCTTTGTCTTATATATTTAAATGAAGGGAGTAAGCTGGGTGGAAGATCTCGTCTTGCTGTGTTTCCTTCTATCTGCTGCTACAGTTTTAAAGCACATTTTCCTTTATTTCACTTTTCCACAAGCCATAAAAAACCTCATTTCTAATTCATCCGTTCGTTCAGCTTAACCTCTCTTCTCAGCAATTAAAGCACTCTGCGCATCCCTCATCTATCACACAGCCAGCTAAATAATGCATTGCGTCCTCCGCTCATCTTTTATCATCCCAAATGACAGGTATTAGCATATCTCCCCAGTCAATTACAGTGCAGCGGAATAATCACAGCATAATTGGGCGAAAGCCACTCTAATCACCAACCCTGCAAACTCGCAGAATAAAAACTGAGTGGCAGTTCAGACAGGCCTTGCTCTTGTCCATGACTCCAGCCAACAAGCTTGGCAGGTCTCCATTTCCTTCTGCCTTTTAAAACTTATTTTTCAGGGCTAAACTTCGCAGCCCATACACACACAACTCATTTGGTTTCCCTTAAAGGAGGGCCACGCAGGTTGATAAAAATTACCAAAATGCTGTTTGCTAACAAATGCAAGCTTGTAACACAGAGCGTCTATTTTCTGCCCTTCAGATCATCCAGGCGGGCTCCGCTTTACAGACTAGCTTTGACAGATGGGTTTGTTGCTCGAGGTGGAAACTTTTACATTTCATGTTAGAGCAAGCAGCATTTCTTTTCCTTTAAGTATAAAGGTTTTAGTAGATCTAACACAGTTAGGCACTGCTTTAGATGGCACTGCTTACTGCAGACAGTAGCCTCCTGTTTTCCTGTGCTAGCAAGATGCCCACAAAGCATGATTTCTTATTTGTTGCCTGTTTAAAACACCTAGCTTAAAATCCAGCATACACATATTTGAACATAAAACAAATGCTTCATTTGTTAAACAAATAAACATGAGTAAATTAACATCAAATTGCTGTCTCCTGTGCTCATTGTGAGCCAATGGGTGCATCGATACTCATAGCTGTGGCAGTGGGATGGCACTGCCCAAGCCCCATGCGTGCTCCTTGGCATTGCTCACTGCCAGCCCCACACGGCCCGGGGTCCCCTAAGTGGAAGGAAGCTTAAAGCACTTAAGGAACTCAGGGAAATCAGGGCATGCATCCAGAAGAGTTTTTGATAATACTTCCTCAGGACAGTTGAAATTTTCAAATGTGTTGCAAAGGTGGGGAAAGCTGTCTGCAATCCAATGGCCAAATTCTCTTCTCTGAAATTCTAAGTGAAATTTATTAAATGCACGCTGTTGGCATCAGTGGTGGCACATTTTGATTGTGATATTTAGATGATTTATCTTTCATTTACCAAATACAGAATGAAATGCTACTGAAAAAAAAAAAGGCAAGGAGACTTACAGCCATCAGTGCAGCGCAGTGTGCTCCTGCTGCCTGTACAAGATTATGTGTAACCACCAGTTCTACTCACTATAAGGTTAAGTGGCTCTAAACAAGGAGAAGACTTTCTGGAAGCAAGGTTTAGGCAAGTCATGTACCTGTTCCATAGAATCACAGAATGGTTTGAGATGGAAGGAACCTTAAAAATCATACAGTTCCAACCCACTGCTGTGGGCAGGGTTGCCACCCACTACATCAGGCTGCCCGGGGTTTTTCAATCTAAAGGGAGGGGGTTGCTCCCACCTTCTTGTACTAAATGGTTCAGCCAGAGCACAACGCTGTAATACGAACATAGCTTTCACTGCTTCATTTCCTTCCCCTAGTTATAGGGGGGAGAAGAAGAGGTTAAAAATAACATTCAGAACTCCCCCTTACCTTGTTGCAACTTCTTTGTAACCAACAGAACTGCAGCAAATACATTTGTTCAGTGGTGACAGTCCCATTGCTGCTTCCCAAAATAGAGCTGAACAAGACAAGGACTTTTTTTTTTTTTTTTTTTGAAGAACATCTCATCTTGTGCAATGTCTCATCATACAGCTCTGTGCGCCAGCACTGCCACGCAGTGAAGCCAGGCAAACAGTTTGGTACTGAACTACTGCTGCAACGCCAGGGAGCAAAGAACAAAAGCTTGTGTATTTATAGGACAAAGACCCTCCTTACCACACACACGTCTTCCATAAAGCCCAACCTACAGAGCAACACCTTGCCATGCACAGCCTGCTGCAGCTACAGTGCACAGCAAGAGGCTTGCAGCTGTCTGACATTATGGAAATGCTGGTGGAGGATTCTCGGATTCCTCCCCCTCGATGGAGATGAGTGTCCATGAAGATGAGGCAATTACTCAGCTATCAGAACTGCTTCTTTCTTTTGTGCTACCGAGGAGCCTCCCAGGGCCAATGCCTGTCTCTTCTGCTAAGTGCTGAAGAGCAAAAGGCATACAAGCTGTACCGTTCCAACTCCTATCATCTCAAGTTTTTCTCATTCTCATTTTTGCTTAAAAATAAGCATAGAGTAGCTGTACAAATACAATTTGCACTGTTTTTTTGAAGTCCCAGTGTTACTCTGTTACATCTCCAAGTCTGCTTACTTTATACAAACAGGGAGATGATTCTTTCAGACTCCAACTTACTACCCCTTATGTCAGGCACTATGCTACTCTCAACAGATTAACTGAAAATGATGAGACCTGGGGAGAAGCCAACCAGTGGAAAAAAAAAAAGCCATTAAAAATTGGCTTTGAATCTTGGCTTTGAACTGATAGAAAACTTAAAATTTTTTCTTCTCCTGTGATGGCTGCTTTCACTCCTCTCCTGTACAAAACCCAGTGAACTATTTCATAACAGGTTATGTCAAAAAAACCAACCCACCTAAGTCAGATGTTGTTACAGGAACCTTTATAAAGTCCCACAGACATCGCTTTTTATTTCTACGGTGTATTTACTGCTCATAGAATGTGTTCAATTGCTACTGAGGAAAGGTCTCCTCATTTCTCTCATGTAAGAAAAGCATAGCATCATCCAACAAGCCTTACCAACACTGCCCTTCACATCTCTCTGTGCAAAGAAAGGCACCTTCTCTGTTCCTCATTTTCCTTTCATCTTTCTGTTACCCTGAAGATCACCATGTAGTTTTATGAAATTAACAACTTCTCTGTGAAGAAACCCACTAAGAGACCAAATACCATTTTGCAGAAGTGTGTCAGAAGAATTTCTGAATAGATGCATGAGGAAAAAAACAAAAAGGGTGGGATTTGGTAGCTTTCCCATGAGCTGATGAGGTATTTTGAGGTGCAAGCAGCCCTGTTCCCGCGCCTCACAAAAATACAACAGATCTAGCTGGGACAGTTCTGGGCAGTTGCACCTATCTACCTCACCACTTTTACAGAAAAATCATTAGAAGAGAATGAAAATGTGCCCCTGATGTGCTCGAACCCAAACGGAATCCACGTTTCGAGCTATGATTTGTGATTCTCTGGACTACTGCAGCATATTTCCATCTGTCATAAGTTTGGCAGCCTCTGCAGTCAGTAGCTAGGGGTGGTAACACCCTGCACTTGTCAAAACACCTCCCAGTAGGCACCTGATCTAAAAAATGCCAAGATCTTCAAAACCATGGAGCTCACGTTCACCAACACTGCGTTACACTGAGTGATGTTGGCTGGTCATAAGAAGCACGTAAAAGGAGGCTCGTTACACGGTGTCATCACCATGTTAGCCTCTGCTCTGTGTGTCACCTACTTAACTGCATGACTGTATGTCATGTTTCTGATAAAGGGATAATTCATCTCATAACTTCCAAAACCATGGGCAAATAAAGGATCTGGAATAATAAAGGCTCTGGAAATGGCAGCTTATAAGACAAGATCCCAGAACTTCAGACGGACAGCGAACATGCTACAGAAATCCTTCCAACAACATCTGGAATGAAAAACCGCTGAAAAATAAGTTTCCAAATCTCTCTTATTTGGACAACCAACAACTGAACTTTGGAAGCAACATTTCCTTTCATCCAAGACCGTGATTCCGTAAGCAACAAGTAGATCAAGTTCCACCTCCATTTCCTAGAGACGCAGCATTTTAATGCCTTCAAGATGCATGCAAATTTCTACCCAGCGAGGGAATTTCTGTGTTGAGGGTTAGAAAGTGCAACTGTGACATGTTGCAGCTGCCTTGCACATTATGAGATACAGTCTCATACTTTTGGACAATGCCTGTCTGCCAGACTATAAAAACAGAGAGACATAAGCTATGCAGCGCAAGCAAGCTTGGGGGGAAAAAAAAGAATGTATCACCCATCTCCGCTCTGCAGCAACGCCAGGGAATTCTGTATGAGTCTTTGCTTCTCAGAACACTGTTCTGGTAATAAGCATCGGTATGGTGTTTGAGTGCCAAAGACTGGTCTGCAGAGAAGGCAAGCAAGATGAGTCCAAGAACTGATGGGAAGATGTATTCTTTGAAGTGTTCAGTAGAGAACCATAACCTATGATTCACATTAGAACTTAAAGACTACTAAAGCGCGTGGATGTGCAAAGGTGTTTAATAACAGAGCAATTCTCTCCCAGGCGCAAACTCTTTATGTCCTCACCATGGATGGTCCTAGAGAAACACAAAGAAACACGCTCCCTGCTTCACAACTGCACCAGCTGATGTATAACAAGTGAGGCAGCAGTATCTCTCTATCACTGAACTTTTATGATCGTTGTAGCGCTATAATTTATTTGAAAGTCAGGTTTGCATTTGTTTCATAGACTTGAGAAATGTTAAAATACTGACATTTTTATTAAAATACTTTTCTTCCTTTTATTCTAACAGATTTTACAACCCTAACACTTATTTATCTTTTTCAAGAATGCTCTAATAGTGTAATAATTATGACCTATGTTCAATTGACTTGACAACTAATGAGCCTTCTGTAACCCAAGTAAAATTCCCATAAGCTTTGATAAATTGCATAGATGTAATGTCGTTGCAACACTCAGCCACTACTTTCCTGGAGTGAAACAGAACCAGTGAGGCGAAGCTGGGAGCATAAATTCCTTTGCTAGGATTTTGTTTTCCCACTGTGAATTAAACAAACGTTCCTGCTCCTTCTTTCTTCAGGAGGAGAGAGGGGCAGAGCAGGCAAAATACACATTTCTGTTCCAGCCCCCAAATCCTCAAATATGAGAAGGTTGGAAACAACAGGATCCTCCTGCTATTTAGAAGGACATTCGCGCTAACTGTATTCTACCATTACCAGGAAAGATGCCTCATTTTTTCCACAGCTCTTTCAGCACAACCACACCTATGAGATGGGGATACCAATGCCTCAAAAGTAACAGCATTTTCCATCCGAGACAAGAAGTTGTTTTGAGGTCTTACTGAAGAATGAATTACTCCACATTTTAGTTACAGCTTGGAAGATTTTAAGAAAAACTTCTCCAAGTGGTCTCCAAAACAGGATTAGAGTTCCCCTTATCACAAGAATTGCTCGAAATACATGTCAAGCAATCAATTCCACACATGCTCTTCTCATCCCCTTTCTACATGTGCATGAATGAAATGGGAAAGCAGATATAGGGTTACTTCATTATTAAGGAAATGATATAATCTTTGGTTACCTAGAGCTTTCAAAATTCATATTATTTAATAACTCGTATGATCTTAAAGAGAGGTTAGCAAAATTACTATTGCTTTCTTGATAACAATATTAAAGAAGTAGGAAAATCAATACGGTAACTGAATTTGGGGAATGGTCACAGCAAGAACTTTCTTTGGATGGAACTGTTAAAAACTGCTCATGAACTCTTCTCTGAAAAATATCACGAAGCCCCAACGACGTCGGGATATAATATTTTGGAATTAGATGCTTGCTCATCACACGAGTTACCTTATAATTTCCTCGCAGGCTGGTTCCACATGTAATCAAATATTTTTTTGAGTTAGTGAAGATGATATACAGCTATGGAATAAAAATAGTAACATAGACCCCTTTTAAAACCTCTTCTTAAAATATTGCTTGTGTTCTGATTTGCAAGATCATATTCATTTAAGAACATAAACCATTCGTAATCCCTTTAATAATACTCCCTTGATGGGAATGTACTAGAGATACTTATAATAATAATTATAAAGTGAAGCATTTTGAAACCCAGAAATACCATGTGCTGATTTTGATTATACTCCAAATATCAAACTTGCATTCAAACTGCACTTAAAAGAAGCTATCTTCCTGTTGTTGCACAATGCCTCAAAACAGAGAGCTTTTCTTCTCTGCTCCTCTATGGCAAGTGCCAGCTTTGAGATCAAGACACGTGCCAAAACATTGAGCAGCCCTTCTGAAACTCTTAGGACTGGCACTTAAAATACTCCTCCTAAACTGATTACGTTCTTTGTTTGAGCTCAGCAATCACACATAAGCAACAAGCAACGCTATAGGCAATCTACAGTGACAATCTCAGGAGCTTCTTTATATTCACTTCAGAATTTACTACTACTGCCATCCACAGTACCGGTAGGTACAAAATGGACGCGAAGTATACAAAAATCTTTGATTGCGTTACTTCACGTTGCACATGTACAATTCTACAGATACTCAGGGAGAACTTTATACACCTAAGCCTTTTCTAAGATCTTCTCAGTGAAAGCGTGAAAATTCAGAATATATGTATAATGAAGTCAGAAAATTGACAGAAAACAGCTTTTCCACATACTACAGTATAGACTGGAGAGCTCTAACTTTGAAACGCTAATAGACAACGCTGATTTGAAACTGTTTTTCTCGCTATTTGGAGGTGCCTCTTCCTTTTTTTATACACGGTTTTTGACAATAAAACGGTAAGGGGGCAAGGACAATTACAGAAACAAGGCTACCTGCTCTTAAATTGATTAGCCCAGATGTCAAAACAGTCACATTCACTTTCACTGAATGTCTTTCCAGCAAAGCGAATCCACTCTCTCTTTTAGTCCAAGTGTCATATACAAGTGTACATATGCAAATACGTACACTTCAATCCACTGACTGGTGTTTGATCAATTTACATAGGCAAGTGGCTCACTCAAACTCTCTGTGATTGAGGTTGCATGTCCCGGAATGTACAAAGCTCGTTGGCATTTGAAAAATTAAATTTAGGAAAACATAATATTTCACAGCTCTTTCCTTCAAATCAGTAAGATATTTATGCGTAAGAAATACTACACCTAGATAAGGGCATAAATCAAGGATCAAGACAACAAACTCACATCAAACATCAGCCTTTCTCCGTACCTCACATCTCCTTACCAAGACCTGGAGATAAGCCTTAAGGGAAGCAAGCCCTGAGTGAGACCAACCAAGCCTGCTGAGGTACGCAAGGAGACTGCACTCATTTGATCACACGTATTTCAGCGTAGCAAAAACCATCTTTCACTTCTAAATTAGAACACACTGAACTCAAATAACTTTGCAGAGTAAAACTGGAAATGCAAGACTAAAATAAGAAGAGACAATTTTAACCACGAGAAAGATCTGGAAGTCTCTGCAGATCACAGAGGCTTTTTTTGTTACCTTAAATATGAGCTGGTAGGAAAAACCAGAATGCTAATTTTTCTTTTCTTGTAAGCACAGCAACCACCTGGGCCTCACCAAAGGTCTGTTTCAAATATGGAGTGCTGCGGTCCCCAAGTCTAGAAAGACTTCAGGATCCCCACAACTTTTGGGATTTGAGAAATCCCTCCAACAGAGAGCTGCTGCTTTTTGGCTAAGTAGGAGCACACTGCTTTGAGGCTGTCTGAAGAGGAAAGTGAAGGCCCAAAGCCCTGACGTGAGCTAGATATGCTAGGTACTCATCAGATAAAAACCACAGAAGCCCACAAAGAGGAATAAAAAGGCAGCTAAGGATGTAAGAAACCAACAAGACAGAAATCCTCTTAAAAAAAAAAAAAGTCAGAGTTGCAAGCTCTGCAAAGTAGTCACAAAAGCTGAATGCAGCCCACACAGTGCCCTGAGCACTTTGGGGCTGGGCAGTGCCCAGGGGGTGTCCCACAGGCCTCAACTCTGCCCCGTGCTCAGTAAAGAAACAGCGAGCCAATAGCTGCAGCTGAAAAAATGAGAAGAGGCACCAGATGACAGTACGTAATATTCTTCTTAATTACTTGCAATTATATCACAAGGTAATCCGATATTCCACAACTCCCTGCAAAAAGAACGCACTGCAGACTTGTGAAATGTTTCTCTCCCGGATTGAAGATGTGTTTCAGCCTGGCAGCCTGCAGGAAACCTGTGGCACTCAGGGGAAGGGAGCCTGCTTTGGCCTCAGCTACTGGGGGTTAGTCGGAGGGAGACTGTGTTTTTAAAAAAGAAACCTCTCTTCTCCCAAATCCCAGTATTGCATGGCAAAAGAAATATGACCTATGAAAGCACTAGCTCCAGTGAGGACAGGCCCTGCAGACAGAGGGCAGGTGGGCTCCTTGCCCCATGCGCCAGGTGAGTGGTGGCTTCCTTCTGCCAGTGGTCCCATCAGACTCGGAGGTGGTCATCAGCCCAACCACCACAGTGCGAAGGGAAAGTACGACCAGAACAGACCCAGGAGTCCACCAGTTACTTCAAATGATGCTGACTCCCTCGTGAAGCCAGTGGGGTGAGCTGTTCATAGATCACACAGCTCAGTGCACCCAGACAGGCCTGACACACCAAGCAGATCTTTATGCACAGGCCTTAATGATAACGCCACTCACACTGCTCTGCACTCCTCTATTTCAGCTTCAGAACTGTAACATAAAGCAAAGTGCACCAAGGTCAGGAGGTGCTGTAGTGGCTCAAACCAGCGGAGCTTTGCTGTGGGCAGGAGACACGTGGTGCCTGAGCCATGCCGGGGGGCCCGCATCTGTGTAGGCCCCCATAAGAACAAGGCAGCGAGCCGAAGACCCCGAGAAACTCCCTGTGTACCTTATGGAAGGGTTCAGTATGGCATGAACCAGCCTAGGAAAACATGGTGAGATCGGCAATTATCCCTGCTTTCAGCCCATTTAAAAATCCTGCCAAAAAAAAAAGAAACTATAAAGTTAAATATAAATGCATAGGAATTAAAATTATACACAGATATGCGTACAGAAATACACAGTTCTGCATATATACATTCATATATTTGTGTAAAAATACAATTTGAGTGTTTTAATAGAAATGAGCACAAATTGATTTAAATTAACCTCTGAGCATACTGGCGAGCCAGCACGGTAATTAACTGTGCTATTTATTAATTATTATAACCAAACCAACTGTCCCTTCTCCTCATCTCTCCAATAAAAACAATTCATTCCTAATCCACTCCAGCTGCAGAAACTTTTATGAAACGTTACATAAGGTAATAAAATAGCTCCAGCTTTAGGTCTGTGGTATCCAGTTCTGGCCCTCAATCATTCGTGTCAGATTATCATCTCCAGGAAAGAGGTCTGCATTACGCGAACAATCCAGTACCTCACCGGCACACGCAAGCACACCACCAGATCTTTATTCTTATTTTTTCAAATTACACAGCAATAGAGTCTGACTATCAGACATCAGTCACGGAACAAGCTAAATCTCCATGAAGGAGAGAGACCAAATGAGCTGGAGGGGAGGGGGAGGAGGGGGGAGATGCAGTACGCAGCATCAGGAAAAAGAAAGCAGAATCGAAGGAGGACCACAGGAATTTACCTTCATTGAAAAGGTTTCTAGCAGTATCTGCTGGCAGTTTCTTTTCACCAGTACTACTAGGTTATCTACCACAATCAACAACTTGAGTGGGCACAAAACAG
>PPHD01012201.1:0-18209 GCA_002909625.1 Bambusicola thoracicus | reverse complement strand
TCTAAGGAGTATCTGTTCTGTTGTTTCTCACCTTTTTACTCTTTGTAAAAGTGAAATTAATATATTTTTCAAATCTTAAAGGAAACTTGCTAGCATGATCATCTGAGATGGTATGCCTCCCTATATTTTCTTTGGCTCCAACAAATTCATATAGGCGACTACTTGTCTTTCTCATTGGAATACAAATCTTCAGACAGACTTTATTTCACTGAGTCTCGCCCCAAAAATTATTCAGCTGACTTTCCTTTTCTTGTTTCTCTTCTTAATATCATTTTTTCTCACATATATTCATAATATTTTTTTTGTTTTATTTGTTTTAAGACACTGCTGCTATTTTTTTTTAAAAACTGATAGCACTGTAAATACCTCCTTTGTCATACACTATTTGACTGCTGTTTTTATATATGTTGGTGATGGAAGACTAAAATGTAAATTCATCATTAGGATAAGGGGTTTAAATGTGGTAGTTTCTTCATGATGTTTACATCATGAAGCAGTTTTTGGCCAATTATGTGAATACTCTTTAAAATATTCCATCAGAACAGAATGAGCTTTTTAATTCAACCTCAATCATAGACGTTCCTGATTTCAAATACACGTACAGGGATGAAGTGTAGTATAAAAAAAACAGCCTGTCATCATTGCATGTGATATTATCTTTAAGTTTGATTACCAAACTGAGTGACAGATAATTTCAAAAGTGGCAGGAAGAACAACATCTGCTTTGTTTTACAGCACACACACAGCTTTCTGCAGAAGTCACATTAGACTTTCAAATGTGAAGGCTAAAAACATTATTTATGGAGAAGAAGCAGAAACAGAAAAGAAGAAGCTCCGTGAAGTTGGCTGTAGTCTGTATTGGGTTACTAATGCAGCCCATCAGGGCAGAGCAAAACCCACTGAGCCAGTGGATATGGAAGAAAGAGACTGCACAAAAATCAGCTGAGATTCACAGAATCATAGACCCATAGAGTATCCTGAGTTGGAAGAGACCCATGGGATCGCTGGATCCAACCACTGGCTCCACACAGGACCCAAAATTCAAACCCTGTGTCCCAATGCTCCCTGAGCTACAGCAGCTCAGGGCCATGCCCACTGCCCTGGGCAGGCTGTTCCATGCCCACCGCCCTCTGGTGCAGACCCTTTCCCTCACCCCCAGCTGCCCCTCCCCTGATGCAGCTTCATGTCATTCCCTCCGGCCCTGTCGCTGTCACAGAAAGCAGAGCTCAGCACTGCCCTCCACACCCTGTGAGGAGCTGCGGCGGCCATGAGGCCTCCCCTCAGCCTGCTTTGCTCTGGGCTGAGCACACTACAGACCTCAGCCACCCTTCATGGTTTTTCAGTCCAAACCCTTCCCCAACTTAGTAGCTCTCCTTTGGATGTTGTCAAATGATTTCATATCCTTACACTGTGGCACTCAAACTTCATTCCTTGCTCAAGATGGGATCACACAGCACAGTATAGATGGGACAGTCCCTTCCCTTGTCCAGGAGCAGCGCTGGACCTAGTACATCCCAGGGTGCCATTGGCCCTTTTGGCTCCAGGGCATACTGCTGACTCACATTCATCTTGCCTCCAACCTGAACTCCCATATCCCTGTCTGCAACACTGCTCTCCAGACTCTTAGGCCCAGACTCTACATATAACTAGGGCTGCCCCATCCCAGGTGCAGAATCCAGCACTTGCTACTGCTAAACTGCATACAGCTGGTGATAGTCCATCCCACCAATTTGTCAAGATTTCTCTGCAAGGCTTTGTTAGTCAATGTTTCAGTCCTTTGGCAACCTAGGTATAGGAAGGCTTTCTAAAGCAACAGCTCCGAGCAACAATCTAAAAGGATTCCTCTGAATCACCTTTAAGAAATTCAATTTCCTTTCTTTGAATAAAGGCAAAACTTAAGGATAGTAGATAGCTAAGGCACATATCTGAATGTTGATACTGTTGCTGTTCTTATTATTCTCTATACTCTCCATTTCTTATCTGTAAAATGAGAATAGCCACACTACATGGATGTCAAAAGAATATTGTAATGATAAATGCATTAAAATAGTGGCAGAGTTATAGTTAGATACTAGAAGAAAGTATCCTGTTTGTAGATAAATTGCCTTGTAATACCATTACTGTTCCCTCAGATTTATTATTTTTATTTATAGATAATAACATGATGTGCCTTCAATGTGTACAAGGATACTGCACTACAAATGCTTTACTGTCAAATATCAAAAAGACAATTCTTCCTGAACAGTTTACGACTTAAGATATGACAGTAAGTAACAATGGATAGCAATAGTACATCTCAGCTCAGCAAACCAAAGGGCAAGGCATCTTGCTATTGTCTAATGGCATATCATCTAATAACCAGATATGCCTCTGACCCTCAATGAAACACATAGCTGCTTTAAAAACAAACCAATAAATAAAATTCCACCCTGTTTTATACTCTGATGCTCCTACACTAGTCACATATTTTCTCAGCCTCGTGAGATGAAACAACCTGATTTTATAAAGGTTCTAGGGGATACTTAGCAGACAAACAAACAGCACCAGGAACAACATGCACACAAAATGCAACACTTGATAAAGTCAAACAAGACATAACAGTAAAGGTAGATGAAACTGGAAAGGTTAGATGCAAGGACAAACCTCATTCTCAGTGCTCCACAAGGGCAAACCTCATTATCAGAATTTTCCTTTCGGAGCCTTCTGAGTGACTCTGGTAGTTTCTGAAACAAGAGTTTGTAGAGCTCAAATGCAGGTTTTGGAGCTCTTCCAAGGCAATGATCCAAAGCCTTGTGCAGTCCATGGAAAACTCCCTACTGACTTTAAAGAATTTCAGATGAGATGATTGTGGATGGTTTTATCTCACCTGACTTTATCCGTCAAAAACGTAATACTCATCTAATCTAGGTTAGTTATCACCAAGCTTTATATTGTAAATGAAGAGAGAACGACACCTCTGGAGATTAATGCATCTATCACAGTCACGTATTTTTGGACAGGAAGGAAGCCCTCTGGAAATGTCTCAGTGAACAATAAAGGGAGCCTTGAAACTTGGCTAGATAGCTAAAATTATGCAACATAAATCCCTTCCTTACTTCACAGAGTCATGAAAGACAGAGTAAGAGTACTACTCTAAAAGGAGGCTTAAACTTTAAATTTAAGCTTACCTTCAAGTACATTCAAGTACCTTGCTGAAAATCCTTCCCCATGGCTTGAGAATAGAAGTAGAGACAGCAAACCTGAAATCACAGCAAGAAAAGGACAAGCTGTGAGATCCACAACTGGCATTAAGAGCCTTATCATTTTGAAGGAAATACATCTCATGTTCAAAACTGCAAGACTGTAGTATCATCATTCACTAAGTGTTGAATTAGATCTCTGTGCCTAGTTTACACGTGTTGGCATAGATTCTTAAGCCAGTATTTTGTACCTTAGTAGAGGAAACTTTTGAAAGTTAACAACTTGATCTTTATCTGTAATGTTTATCTGTTATTTATACATGCATTATTTTAGTTTATGAAGTGTTTTTTTTTTTTGTTTTTTTGTGTTTTTTTTGTTTGTTTGTTTGTTTTTGTATAAGCTCCCCCTGAGAGTTTTTGTGAAAGTTGTTATAGTCACAGCAGATGAGAAATTGAATAACTAAGGCCAGCTCCTATGTGAAGTCCAGAGTGAGAACAATCAGTCAAGGGAAGCTTGCAGTTTCCACGTTAGTCTCTTCCTTTTGATTCTTAGTAGAGCACAACGATTTATTTCTAAAATCTGTTATACAGAGCTGAATAATTGGTTACAAATTCTTAGAAGAGCTAGATACATGGGGACCTCTTTCTGTCAGAGTCATACAACTCTCCCTGTAGGACTCCCAAACATGATACTTCTGGCTACAGTATAGATTTCCTATTTATGCAGTTTGTTGGGTTACTAGAAAGCACTGATGCAACTCATTAGCAAATTTATAAACTAAAGTGGCAATACATGTATTTAGTACAATTCATATTCACAGTTTGTGATGATAGATGAGAAGCTGTTCTTAAGACCTAAACCGTTTCCCAAACACATCTTGCCAGTGAGAAAGGTAAACAAATGAGAGCACTAACTCTACTGCACTTGAATCTCATTGAATCACTTAAAACTTTTCAGAATGGTGATGGTGCACAAGCAGCCGTGATCTAAGTTTTTATCTAAGAATCTCTTACACAAACTTTGCAGTGTTGTAAATAACTTCCTCAGATGCAGAGCAACAGGAAAGTATAGCTGCAACAGATAAAAGAACGACAAATCTCAGCATTTGTTACGGCATCAATCTAAGTCACAATGATTTATCTGAATATTTCAATATCACTCATGAAGACACAATGCTTCGTTGCCTTCTTGAGGGCTAGCAAGTAAATAAGATGGATGTACTGCAACAGTAAGACCCAGAAAAAGTAGGCAGTCAAGGTTTGCCCCATTCATTTGTAAAGTTTATAGCACTGAATAACACAGCTCATAGAAAGTGTAAATGGTCCTCCATCAGAATTTACTGACCTGGAAAGCAAAGGGTGGGAAATAAACACCCACACTGATAATAAAGCTGGGAGCAGGGGCAACCTTGTCTGCCAGCACCTGAAATATTTTACTGTGGGTCAGCACATTCTTGCTAAAGAATTTATTGTCCTGTGTTGTATAATTAAATAAATAGTCAGCCAAAAGTTGTTTCTTCGCACTAGTCTATGAGTAGATACCATATTTTTGAAGTATCTTTCGATGGCCTATTTAAATCTGTCTGCTCAAATGAGAGTAACAGAAAGGCCTTTGTTTTCTCCCTTTACAGAAGTGGGAAAGCTCACTGGGGACAGCACAGGTGAAAGTCAGCAGGGAGCGCTGTGTGTTTCCCCAGGAGAAGAACACAGTTCCATGTCATTTACAGTGACCATCATCTTTTCCACGTGTCAGTTCTAGGAAGAGGTATTATAGTCCCTGTAAAACATACTAGTCCTGGAAACACCTACCTGATACTGCTTCCAATACATGGAAATAGAACCAATGCTCTAAAAATGTCACCCAATGTGTATTTTTAAAACCTCACTAAGAGAGATCAACAGCATCAGCAAACTCCAGATCTCAGGAGCAGTGTGACACGCAGCAAGGTAAATGTTCAGCCAGCTCTGTGAAATGGATAATTTCTGATGCATTTGGAGTAAGTTAAGCAAATAAACAAAAGCATATTCAATAGTGCTTGCCAATTAGACTAAAATTTCATCACAGATTTAATTCCAAGGTCATAAGAAGGTGTCTTGGTTTATTTGGTAATCAGATCTCCTTTAGAAATCCTCTACTCATGATTAAATCTTATTTCTCCAGAGGGCTAAGAAAAGTTCTTAAGCATGGCAGTACTTTATCTCTCAGCATCAGTGAAAAGTCTCCTTTTATTCCAACCTTTGTTCCTAAGTACATGACCTTCTTACAAGTGTGCCCTTCTGATGACAGCACCTCCTCTGTCTGCATAACTCTTCCTTCTCCTTTGCAGTTTTTTAACTTACTGGCATATATCCTTAACATATGTTATGCATCTCTCTTTATCAAGCATTATAGGAGAATTGAAGTGAAACCAATGTGAAGGCAGCACCCCTTTCACTATTCACATGTAAAGCTGTTTCAGCACTGAAGTACTAAAAACCAGTCTGTGGAAACTGAACTGAATGACCAGATTAATAATTTGTATTTGTACACACATTTAAAAACAAACAAACAAAAAACAAGCAAACACTTTTGCTCAGGATCTTCAGAAAGAAGACAAAATGGAGGTGACAAAGTAAAAATATTTGGTTTCTGGAACAAACACCAAAAAAATCCTCGAATTCCACAGTGTGTTAGTGTGTTGTTCACCAAGTTTTAGTTGTAGTTGTTTGTGGCATACCATATATATTCCCTTAACGGCTGGACAGCCAGATGGAGATCAGAATTACCTTTACTAGATGCAGTACCTACTATGAACTGAAAATCAATGCAGGAAAAAAAAAAAAAAAAAAAAAAAAAAAACAAAAAAAAAAAGAAGAAGAAGAAGAAAAAAAAAGAAAGAAAAACAACAACCCCAAAATTGGTAACCTCTTTCTACAGAGGAAAGAGGTTGCAGAGAGGTCAAACAGGAGGCCTGGAAAAGATCTGGGACTTGAACTTGTGTCTTCTACAGGGAGATGACTGCCTCAATAACAAGATTATTTTGTTGAAAAGCACTAAATAAAAATCAATCCAATTTTAAATCTAACTTTAACAGCCCCACTGTGTTAGTACTTTACTTTCATACTCTCTGAGCACATTCTGTATTCATTGATCTGAATGGTTAAAAATTTTCCACATTACTCACCTTTCTAAAAATGTTTAATAACATTTAATAATTCAGTTTTCAAATAGTGGAAAGGCTTCTAATTATTTTTCAATTAAAATGTCACATTCTTCAGAGTGTTTATGTTATTTGCATAAACCTCTCTTATTTTCCTTCAACTTAAACAAACTTCTATTCATGCTATTCATTCACTGTTATGAGTTATTTCTACAGCTACTCTTCTGGAGAGGGGAATTTGATATAATTGCCTTAAATATTTCTTTGCATGACTAAGTACACCTTTGGTAGAGTAATTGAGTTTACAGGGCACATAATATACAGCTAAAGTGATGAAAAACAACAAATTCAGGGTATTGTTAACATCTATGGGATTCCGTGCTATGTTGAGGCTGAACAAAAAACCTTTGAGTTTGGTGAAACATATTTAATTTTGAAATATTACAGCAGCTCTTCAGGTGACCAGTACCTTCATGTCACAGTCTTCCTTATGCTTCAGAATAGCATGCTGGTAAATGAGAGTATGTAACTTACTCGGCTTGGCAACAGGCTACCAAATGACCAAGTCACCATTTTACAAAATACACCGTATATGACTGAATTCAGAATTATCTGATGTCATGTTTTATGCATAGATGAGCTTCATAAATTGCCAGTACCCCAGGCTGATACTGGTGACGCAATCTCAAACACTGCCTGATTCAGTAAATGCTAAAATGAGAAAATGAAGAGCAGATATTCATATCTGGCTGCAGTGTGAATTTAGGTTTTGCAACTGCTATGAGTTTCAGTTCATCAGTTCCCTGGTGCAGCCAGTATAAAAGACATTCAGCACACTCTTATCCACCAAAGGAAGGGGAAGAAGCTCTCTTTAACTTTGGAGGTGTGTACAGATAGAAAAGGGCAACTGCATGGAGGAGGCAGGGTTGTGAGCATTAAGAGAAATTAAGTGTGAAATGCTGTCATTTTTAGATGGTATTTTCGATGTTTTTTTACATGGATGTGCTTTATTGCTTGTTTGCTTGTGATGCCAAAGATCAGAGACTTTGGCAGGCAGCAAGCGTCCATGGCTGCTTCTACTCACCTAGGAGTCTACATTTGAACAGCTCTTTTTATTAAAACAAAGAACCCTGAAAGGCTTCCACATGTTCTACCTGAAAGACCGAGAAAAATGATAGATGATAGTGTGAGAGACATTAGCTGGGAAGAGGGCTGTTTTTTTAGACAAGCACAGTAAAGAGTCTGATCAGGATGTAAAGGAAATGTCTTTGCTTAGGTATCTCAGACCCAGTGTGAAATGTTAGTCCTGCGAATCCCACTTTCATCACTTTGATCTTTGATCTT
The DNA here is from genome assembly GCA_002909625.1 of Bambusicola thoracicus. Taxonomy (NCBI): domain Eukaryota; kingdom Metazoa; phylum Chordata; class Aves; order Galliformes; family Phasianidae; genus Bambusicola; species Bambusicola thoracicus. The sequence continues at coordinate 10,546 of PPHD01012201.1, read as the reverse complement.
CTACATTCACCAGCAAAATCAGGAGCTCTTGAAATGAGAACTTGATTTTTCAAACTATTTTTGCCTCTTTGAATGATATCAACCAAGGAACTCAGTGATTCTTACACAGTTTGAAGCTGCAGTTCACTGAAATGTTCAAACAGGATGAAAGTGAGAAAGAAATAGAAAAAAATAAAATAAAATGAAAAGAACAACCCCACAGATGGTAAACATAAAACAATAATTAAAGAGCTGTTGATATTTAAAACTTGAAAAAGCAAGACTAAAGATCTAAACAATAAGCAAAAAAAGAAATCTGTCGTGTATGGGGTGGAGGAAGGTAAGATAAAGTAAAAGAAAGAAAAAAGAAGGAACACCAACAGCACTTTTACAACTTTAATGTATTCAAATAGTTGGGGAAAATGGCAACTCTTACAACACAGAGACTAAAAAAAAGACAAATTGTAAAAAGAGCTGGAGAAGGACAATCAGATATACATGAAATGAGTCTGCTAGACAAGTGAGAAAAGAGGTGAGACCTGGATCACAAACACTAACCTGCTGGCATGGGGTCTTGTAGCATCCTACGTGGGATGCAGAGGGTGGCAGATGGGCAGAAAAAGGCTGGGCAGGGTACACCCTGCAGAGCTGGCAGCAGTACACTGCATACAGCCCCTGGTGTGAGGATGGGGGTCCCCATGCAGCCATCTGCTTTAGTAGCAGGTGTGGTGAGAAGACCTGACAGACAGAGCTCATTACTGTGTCCCAGTGGAGCACAAAGCATCTAGGTGCATTTAAAGACCATATTTGAGGTGATTGGCTTGCTTTATCTGATGAACATCTTGCATGGAGCATATCTCACCCCGAGGAAGAAAAATCTGTTCTTTTCAAGCCTATTTTTTTCTTTTTCTTTTAAGGATGAATAATATAAGCTTCCGCTCATGCTCTAAAATACCCCCATGGCCATGAGGCCAGCAAAGTCCATTGAGCTTCAGATAGTCTTTCCCCTTCAGAATCACCAGAAATGGCTCTGTGATAAGGATTTGGAAGGGCATGAGCTGTACAGAGCAAACATGAGGGGTTATTATCAGAGGCTTGATCTCTGGGGATGCTAACCAACTACACCGCTGTGAAGTTTTAGGCCATTTAGTCTGTGTCACGGTGTTTCTTTTCCTATGTTTTGCTTGTAATAGGACTGCTACGTGATATTTCATATTTTCTCTTGTCTTATCTGGTCTCTGTGCACTGCTGAAACTGATAATGCATCACAAACCCTTCTTGAAGAAAAACAGGCAATTGTTTAAAGAATAGACAGGCCATGGATGTTTGGATTAGGACTCTGTCAGAGACAGAGAAAAATGATGGTATTTTATATAGGTCACAGTGTGTAGGATGGACACAGAAGTGCCTTCTCACTCTTGTAAATACAACTTCATATCTTTGTGACTGTATCTGAAACAAAGAGAAAGCAAACAGCACTAACTAAAACCAAATTTCAGCTGGAGATTTGAGGCATGATGAGTACAGATTGTTATCTGACATTCCTAATAACAATTCAGATTTGGCCATTCCTGCAATGACTGTGATGTGGTTTATTTTTCCCATATGTAAAATAAGCTATGATCATATGCCAACAAATATTTACTGTAAGTAAACAAGCTATTGCCCATGGACAAGACAGCTTTAAAATGATATACAGTATAATCCAGGAATATATTTCCTAGCAGGATACTGAAGACAGTATCAGCACTTCTCTCTGAACTAATGCTCTTTATTGACTACAGCATTATCACACCACCCATGCCACAACTTCATCTGAGCCTCCTGAAATCAGGCATTCAGAAGAAACTCTAATATGAACCAAATGTTAGAAGAGTACTATGAAGTGAAATACAGACTAGTTCCAGGAAAAGACCAAGGTAATGAGACCAGAACGACGTTTATGTTTATCTGTAGGATCCAAGCATTTGGATGATGGGGTTCCTGTGGAGGACTGGGTTTCCTTTCCCCTGCAAACAAGCAAAGTCACTCCCAAGTCTGTAACTCCATAGATGTGGGGATGACAAGTGTCTAGATGAGCCAAGCACAAACACTGCAGCACTCAGGAGAAACAGGAGCAACAGGAAACTAGATTTCCTGGAGACATTTGCTAAATGATGTTTCTAACGAGCCAGACAGAAAGATCACGTAGGTGGTGGTTCTCTGCTGCCTGGAAAATTCTGGGACTTCGTGCAGCAACTCAGTAAATCATAGGTGCCAATTAGGTATATACCATAATTGGGTTTTATTGCAGCTGACTGCTTGTGAGTATCACTGATGTTCAGTCACAGCAAGTGGAAGCCATGACGTTGTTGGAGAGTGCAATTTTTCTCCATTTACTACAAAGGGACTGTAGACAACAAGCTCAGATGTAGCTCTTTACACAGTAGACATCTAAATTTGATGAGACTTGTCCCACTTTACCTATCTGTACCAAATCACAAACTCATTTCTGGTCATGAAAATTTTCTATGCCTCTCCTGTGGTCATTCAGCTTCTACTTTAAACTCATAATTTAAGAGTTGTGAAAGGAAAGCACTGGAAAACAAACAACCACCATTAACAACATGCATTTCTCCTTTTTCTTCCAGCCAAAGCAGATCAGGAAGGGTGATCTAGTTTACACAGTATCCCTCTATCCCTTATAATGACATAAAACAAGAAGTACAAATAGAACAAAGTAAACACATGGAGTGGAAGTAAGCAAAGAATAAATAGTTTGGGTAAGAATATCTTCAAACAGCTTTGTGGGCTGCAACAGCATAACAGAGCAAACACAGAAGGCTGAGCTAAAGAAATGAATCTTATGATCCTGAACAGCATTATCAAATCCATCAGGAGTCTCAGAAATGTGACAGCACTGAAGACAGAGATTTTGATTAAGATTTTTCATTTAGGTATCTATGTAACTGTAGTTGAAAATGCAGTAACTCAAAGACCACCAGGCTAGGAACATGCAGAGAATAAACTTTGGCTAGACTCTCCCTGCAAGAAAGTGTTTTGCAAAGTCACTTTTCCTAGCAGACTGACTTTAACATTTGTATTGTCTAAGGAAAGGTATGGCTTTTAACAGGGAGTAGCTAGGGGTAGGAAGTTTCATCATTTGCAAGTAAGTGTTCAGGCAGTGAGTTTAAGTATGTGACTATGTCTCCAAAGACAAAAATAAGATTCTGCTCGAATCCAGCAAGCAAGTACTGAGGGACAACAAGCTCTATCCTGTATATCAACTTCTGAGTGCCCAGCTGTGGTAAGCTCATCAGGCAGCAGTAAACACATGCACAGCACAACAGAATATCTTGGTTAAGTCAGTCTGTTATACACTCAGATCTACTAGTAGTCAGATCGGTCAGCTTTGTCTCGATTGATTCCTGCAACACTATTGTGAGAAATAACACCGAAGAGCACTTCAAGAGGCCATCCATTCTATCACCTGCCAACAAACAGAATTTATGGCAGGCTCCAATCCTCCTACATCTGGAGGTATATTATTTGTTTTTAAAGGCACCCAAACACAAAAAGCACACAAATTTTTAACAACATTTCCTGTGTAGCATATAGGATATTATTATGCAGTTTAGTAAACTCAAATTAATTGGTAGTTATTCTGACCTTTCACTAGTAGTCTGTTCTAATGTAAGATTTTTCAATAAAGCAATGATGGAATATACTAACGCTGCCAGTTTACCTCACTTTTATAAAATATTGTGGCAATTCCTTTGCTAGACATTATGATAAAACACGATATCTTTTCTGACAGATTAGAGAGCTGATATCTTAGCTGACAGCTTTGTTTCAAACAGAAGAAAAAAGACATCACTACCCACACTGAATATGATATCTTTTTGTAGAACATATTTCCAGCCATTACCTGAAACAATACAAAACACTTTGTCGGACTTCAAACAACAAAAAAGATACTGCAGTTTCAGACCTCATGGAGGACTAGTTCATGGGACGTGTCTGGAATTCCTCATATGTAATAATCTGTAGCTCACAAACTGTCATAGCTATTGTTTTCTGTTCTGATTCCAATGACTGTAGCCGTTCAAACTTTTTAAACAAAGGATAGGTCTGCTTAGTGCAACTGATAAAGCAAATCCTTTTCTATTTTTAACGCTGGCGTGAGCATACTAGGATACATCTTTTACTCTTGGAAAATTCATCCCACAATTAAAATAATGGACAAAGATGGGGTATTTACCTTTATGATCAGATGTCCTCTTTTTCAGGACACCCAACAGTGTAAGAAATCTCATCAATTTTTATATGTACCAGCAAGACATCTGTTGACAGTGTAGTAGCTTTTATCTATCAATATAGTCCCTCTGGCAATATGTCAGTGCATCCGAGACTTTATGGATTTATCCTTGTAAGGATTTTGACATGAGTTACAGCAATTTTACCCTCAGTTTACAGACAGCAGAGATGAGGTATTTGTCCAGAACCATAAAGAAACTATGTCTAGGGTTGTGGGTTTTTTGTTGTTGTTGTTGTTGTTGTTTGAAAGTTATCCTAAAGCCTTAAACACAATGCATCATTATTCTTATCTTATGTCTTTGGGGCATCATCTAAGGACATTTAGAATCAATAGAGGTCATTTTGCCAGGTCCAGTGAAGTTTGAAATGAGTATTTAGGACACGAGAAAAGTAGTTTATACCACAACTTCCTCTTCAGGCTGGCAGAAATCATTGGAACAAGGCAGTCGTATAGGTAAATGCCTCATGTCAAACATATTCTGATAGCACAGGAATTCCTCAGGTTGGAAAAGACCATCAAGTCCAAGCACAACCAAACCATACTACCCTAACTCTAGCAACCCTATGCTAAATTGTGTCCCTGAGCACCACATCCAAATGGTTTTTAAACACATTCAGAAATGGTGACCCAACCACCACCCTGGGGAGCCTGGCACAGCCATGCACATCATAATGCTGTGCACAGGCAAGTAGTGCGGAAAACTCCCATAAGGGTGTGAGAAACAAACAGGGAACACTATTTTTCCATACAAATACACATGAAGGAAGCAAGAGCCTGCAGTCAAGAAACGCAGCTCCTTCCAGCACTGTATCTTGGTCTGCAGCCAAAGCAGGGTCAGCAGGGCAAGGGAGGTAATCCTGCCTCTCTGCTCTGTGCTGGTGAGGCCTCACCTGCAGTACTGCATCCATCCTCAGTGCTGCAGACATGGAGCTGTTGGAGCGCCTCCAGCGGAGGGCCACAAAAATGCTCAAAGGGATGATCACCTCTCCTAGAAGGTCAGGCTGAGAGTGCTGGGGCTGTTCAGCATGGAGAGGAGAAGGCTGCAGGGACACCTGATAGTGGCCTTTCGGTATCTAAAGGGGAGCTCTAAGAGAGAAGGGGACAAACTCTTTAGCAGAGTCTGTTGTGATAAGACAAGTGGAAAAGGTTTCAAGCTAAAAGAGGGGAGATTTAGATTGGATATAAGGAAAAAATCATTCACAGTGAGGGTGGTGAGACACTGGAACAGGTTTTCCTAGTGATATGGTGTATGTTCTATCCCTGGAGAAATTTAAGTTCAGGCTACATGGGGCACTGAGCACCTAATCTAGCTGCGGATGTCCCTGTTCACTGCAGGAGATTTGGACTAGATGACCTTTAAAGGTCCCTTCCAATTCAAAGAATCCTATAATTCTATGATCCTATATGCCACACCTGCTCAATTGTACTTTCCTCGTTTCTAGAATTTTTGTCAATTCATGTGAGTGGTGAATGGATTAGATGGTAAAAGTGAATAAAGGACAATCGTGGAAAGATGAGAAAAAGACTGGATACATCTGCACTATGCCCAGTGGTAACACTGAACCATAAGCAACTCAAGGAGCAGAAGCATACAGTAGTATGGATTTTGGTGTGGGCTTTCCAGTCTTGTCAGAGTCCTGAATCCTATGCATCTACTTGGATCCTTGAGACCATTTCTGTCATATCTTCACTGTGATTTAGACCCACATGAAATAAATCCCAAGTGTAGATCAATTTTCATCTCTCTACAACCCTTCCTACTACCCAGCAGCTGGAGACAAGTGTGCCACTTCCTCCAAGCCTTCATAATATAAGTGCAAAATGACTTCATACCGACAAAATATACATGGAGAACCAAAGGTCCAAAACATTTACCTGGCCTGTAGTCCATCTCTGTCCTTTGAGATTAATTTGATTCTTCCTTTCTACAGTTTATAGCCTCTCTTTCAATCCTGTAAGTCGCAAATGCAGTACACAATTTTCTGAGATAAATGCAACCTTTTGCTTCACATTCACAACCAGATCTATGTCCTAAATCTCCACAAGGCTTGCTGTTTTTCGTTAGACTTATTCTAAGTAGTGCCCTCTTGCTGAAAAGTATTTTCTGTATTCTGTAGTCATGCTTGTGAAAACATACTCCTGGGGCAAGGATAGGAGTAGGTGACAGAGGACTTGCATGTCTTTTTTTTTTTTTCTCACTGTAGTGCACAGCATCAGTTTTTGGCTATCTCTAGTCTGTAATGAGAGTATTTATGGCTAGATCTGGATCAAACATTATGAATTTTTTCAACTTGAACATTTATATGGCATGAGCTTTTGCATTTAGCTTATTGCATTTTGTAAAATAAAAATGATGAGCAACATGTGCTGTTTTACTATGAGAAAAGATGCAAAGCTTTTAAATTGTATCCTTCAGAACATTCTGTGCATAAATATTTTTGTTTATTAGTGAATGCTTAACAACATTCACTTGAAAAATAGCTACATAAGTAGTGCCATCTCAAGCAGTCCTCAGGTCCTGTTCTGTAGATAATCCTTCTCCCACTTAAATTGTAGAGGACAACGGGTGGCTGTGAATGCTGGCACTTCTGTCCTGTGCAGATTCTCACACTTGCATCTGTAGTATATGGATTGAGCAAAGTGACTGATGTCTATTCACTGTTTGCTTTCTCTCCCCCTTCCTAGGAGACACAGTATTCAAAGTATAACACTGTTGAAAGTAATCTTTACTCAACATTGTATTCAGTATTGCATTAAGTACAGGCAATTTCATGTTAATTAAATGTGTCTTGTGCTTTAACTGGATGATGGTGATACTAACATATTACTTTTTTCCCTTTTCTTTTTTTTTTTTTTTTTTTTATTTGACTCCAACCTTAATTTATGTATTATTTAAACCCAGCTGCAACAATGCTGTGAGTGCTCTAAGCCACCAAGAAATCCAAGTACCATCACAAGAGCCAGTTCAAAGGATGGAATTTTCTACACTTTTTAGATGATATAGAGTGTCATGCATTATGTAGTTTTAGCAGAATAGAACATTTGAAATTAATCAGGCAAAAAAACAAATGGCCATTAAGCTCAATGAACAATAGCCAGTAAGAAGGATGGGATTAGTCTGAAAAAACCGCACTGGAGTTCAGCAGGAGAGGGGTACTCCCACAAGTTCTTAAGGAAAATTCAGGGAAAGGATGTAGTCACTGATAACACAAAATCCCAATAAATTATTTGTGCACATTCCATAATAAGAAACTACGTCCCTTAAAATAATTTATAAGCATTTGATAAACACTCAAATATTGCCTTGGAAATAAGCAAACATATTATGTGAGTGAGCTTCAGCTTGAGTAAAACCCTCCTTCCAGCTCTTCACACTACTGTCTCTAGAGTTTATTATGTGAATGGGAATAATTTCCGATAGAAAAGAAATGTATTCTTACTTGCAAAGCTGGATGAAAAAGTCTCCATCTGATCTCCGTGGTATGCATCAATTAGCACTGCTGCCAACAGCTTAGCACGGCTTTTCTCAAAATTCTTTCCTTGTGACCTGCAAAGTGACTAGAGATATAACATCTCCAAAACAGTGAGAAGTCCTGTCACACTACATCAGAAGTTCTGGCTTTTAAAGCATTCTCCTCAAATCCGGATAATTCCCTATTATCTTGAAGTAGTGTAACCAAAACTAGTTTTAGAAGGAAGTTGGAATGGCTAAATAACTTCACTGAATGCCAATATCAGTGATGAATGTAACAGCTTGGCGCACAAATCCATAGCAGGGAAGCCTTTTTCATATTATCTTCTCAGTGATACTTACAGTGTTTTACAGGAAAGCCCCAGTTACCTCTTCAGTATCTCCATTATCTGATTTACATTTTGGACTCTGATGGGTCTCCTCTGACAAGGTGTTACAAGTTGCAATTAAGCCAGGCGTACATGGAATAGACTCACTTTATTAACTGAAAATTGGCATAGAGCTTAAAGGCCTAATACATTACATGTAACCAATGGAAATAATCTACATTACCTTTTGGTAAAGGGATATAGGGATATCAGTCAAAACAGATGACCCATGAGTATTGATTGTGGCCTATAATTCAGAGCTCATTGAAAACTACTTAAAGCTGTGAGCCATATAGAAGTTTAAAGAAGGTGTTTCTCTCCCACATTCCAAGAAAATACACTGAGTTTATTTCTTTGAAGATGTCAGTTACTCTCCATACTACTACTGAGAACTGCAAAACACGTAATTAGAAGATACCAATATCAATTATCACTAATACCATTATGCATTAGAAATGAGGCATTCCTCTTATGACTGTTGCAAAGATGCAAGAGTTTATATATGTTCAGAAAGTAGTTCAGTTACACAGAGGGTACGTCTGGAGTAACTCCACTCAGTCAGCTGCTTGCTGGTGATGCATCACCTCTAGTACTGTGTTCAGTTTGGGGCACCTCAATACAGAAAGGACACTGAGGTGCTGGAGCATGCCTAAAGAAAGGCAACAAGGCTTGTGAAGGACTTGGAGAATATGCCCTATGAGGGGAGACTGAAGGAACTGGGGCTGTTTAGTCTGGGGAAGAGGAGGCTGAGGGGAGACCTTATTGCTCTCTTGCAACATCTGAAAGGTGATTGCAGTGAAAGTGGGGTTGGTCTCTTCTCACTGGTGACGGGTGACAGGACGAGGGGAAACAGCCTTTAGTTGTGCCAGGGGAGGCTTAGGTTGGATATCAAGAAAAACTTATTTGCAGAAAGGGTTGTTAAGCACTGGAATAGGCTCCCCAGGGTGGTGGTTGGATCACCATACCCGAATGTGTTTAAAAACCATTTGGATGTGATGCTCGGGGACATGATTTAGCAGAAGGTTGTTAGAGTTAGGGTGGCATGGTTAGGTTGTGGTTGGACTCGATGATCTTCAGGGTCTTTTCCAACCTGTGCTATTTTATAACTCTATGATTTGACTACAGTTTCTCTAAATCTATACCCATAAATCTGAAATCAGCTTTTTGTTCTTTTATTCAGAACTGAGAGTTAAGAGCATTAAGTCATGCTGGACCTGAAAAAGAAACCACAAAATACCACTAAAACAAGCATTTTTCATGGAAAAATTAAGATTGTATGGTCAGAAAAGGTCAACTTTTGTGAAAAAAAAAATATTCTTAGCATTACTAACTCAAAAATGTGCAGTAAGATCTAAAGAAAGTTGTTTAATGGGTATATATTTCAGGATATTTCTTTCCTGAATTTAATAATTTTTCGTATAAAGATACCAAATCAGATAAAGAGAAGCTTTGATAGAAGCTACTGGTAGGTAAATCTAATTGAACTGCTAGAAAAAGAGTAGCGAATGGAACAAATAATTTTCTTTTGTAACAAAGAAAAAAAGGAATCGAGTGGATGCTTTCTTTTTTTAACACAAAGAATAATCAGAGCACGCTGCAGTGTTGAAAACAACCATATTAAAACAGATATCTGATTTCACTGGAGCAACAGATGCTTGGCTAATTCGAGATATCAACAAGAATGTAAAAGCAGTAGGACATAAAGTCACCCCATGATGTGTCAAATCTGGGGAAATTTGAAAAGATGCAATTCGCCAAGTCATCGGCTTAATTGTTTGAACTGCTGTTACTTTCAGACTTGATGTTTAAACTTTATTTTATCACTATGCCTTATCCTACAATAACAGCAAGAGAAGAAGCAACTCTAACACCCTTTGGTGCTCCTAGTGCCTTCTGAACTACAGCATCTGAATGCCTAAAACTTCTGGAATCTTGTCCTAAAAGAAATAAGAATATGTGAGAGCTGCACTTGCAAATTTCTTACATTTTCCCTCAGCTTTTATATTTCATGACTGTGCAGGGCCTGATCTGGCTAAGACTTCTGTGTGTGTACTGTCCGATTAATATATATCGTATAATTATTACTGCAATCACTCTTTAGTATGTAGTAGCTTTGCTTTTCAAATGAAGATATAGAAGCTCAGGAATAAAAGATGTCACAAGCACAAAAATGTCAGGGGCAGAGGAAGGATTTGATCCCAGGCCTGCTGGTTCCTTGTCTAGTTTCGTCTTTAACTGAGTTATTTTTTCTGCTGGCACAGTAGGAGCATAAATGCCAAATATTTGTTAAAACTTCATTCTGCCAAGGAGTAGCAGGAAGATGAAGAACAAGTGTGTGGACGGGACAAGCAGTAGGAATTTTCCTTTACCCTTCTGCATTAACACATGGGAGACAATGTCCCTATCTGAATACAAATGTCTGCCCAGCAT
>PPHD01012199.1:0-11034 GCA_002909625.1 Bambusicola thoracicus | reverse complement strand
AAAAAAAAAAAGGACTGCATGGTGTATTTATAGTTTATACAATACAAAGAGAACCTCATTATTTATTAAACTCTTTTGGAAACCTCTCGTGTTTTGCAATTCATTGAGCAGCTGGGCTCTTCCAAAGGTGTTCAGCTGCATAGGGACAGTGCAGCCCTACAGCTCTGAGCTGTCCATAGGGCTGCTGAGTAATCTTTGTTCACCCTTCTGCAGTAGTACAGTGCTTCTGCAGCCTTCACATGCATCCCTCTCTTCCACAACGATTTCCATCACGTAACCTGTCAGCTTACTTAGGCAAGCTGAAATGTTTTCACCCATTACCAAGAGGCTGAAAAAAGTCTTTTCAAAACTCGCCTCTGGTTCTACTGATTACCCATAGAGGTGTTAGCCTTATTAATCATATCAGTAAATCCCTGATAGAAAACACTCATCATCATGATGCCAGATATGCTTCTAAGCATGACTTGTAGTGCATCTTTTATGTTTTCACTGCAGAAATGATCCATTCTCAGTTATTTCTGAATATTTGTCTGCNGTGCATCTTTTATGTTTTCACTGCAGAAATGATCCATTCTCAGTTATTTCTGAATATTTGTCTGCACACGATAGAATCCAGGTACATGTATTTTGTAATTAAAAATACAGCTCACTGCTCGTGAGCATATTGGAGTGATGGGGTTGTAAACTCAAGCCTAAATACGTAAGACAAAAATCTTCCCGTAGTTGATAATTAAACAGTAGGAATGATCTCAAGGTGGTTTTCTGGCAATGAGGTNCACACGATAGAATCCAGGTACATGTATTTTGTAATTAAAAATACAGCTCACTGCTCGTGAGCATATTGGAGTGATGGGGTTGTAAACTCAAGCTTAAATAGGTAAGACAAAAATCTTCCCGTAGTTGATAATTAAACAGTAGGAATGATCTCAAGGTGGTTTTCTGGCAATGAGGTGCTGACATTGGAGCAAATGTTTTCATGCATGATAGAAAAAAGACTTAAAAATACAAGTCTGTGTTTTAGCAAGGAGCCCCAAAACAAACCCTGCGCTCATCATTTCTCTGCTTTGAAGAGCACTGGTTTCGGGAAGCAGTAGTGGAGCCTGAGGTCCATGCTGGGTGTTGCAGTCATTACTCAATGGATAAAGCTGTATTTTCTCTCTCACTGTTTCCTTTGGAAGAACAACTGCTATCCATTGTAGAAACTGTTTCAAAACAAACACTATTAAGGTTTTTAGCTTTGTTTCTTCCAAATCCTAGAGGGCACACTTTACTCACACGCTGTTCTTTCCATGATGGAAAAAAGCAGCTCTGACATTTGCTTCCCCAACCTCAACAGCAAAGGACAGCAAACCTCCAGAGAAAATGTACTGCTGTACAATAGTGTCAGTGTGACATACAAGGTGATAGCACAGAGCCCATTCCAGACAACCGCTGGTACGCCATTTTTCAGCCTCCTCTAGGAAGTGATTATGGTGTGGGACAGCGATATTCCAGTAAGAATGTTTTGTCCTCTCCAGAACAGCATTTCTGCAATATTTGCATGAATAACCAGTTATCTGAAAGGTCAGGGAGCGGGCAGGATCCTGACTGTCCTCAGTCCTCCAAATAATGACCTCCTGTTCTGTCGCGGGGGAGGCAATGAAAACTATGAAATACTTCGAGTGTGATCACATAGGCTCTGTAACAACAGCAGAACATGGCAAGCGTGGCAGCCACCTGCCAGTCAGCACAGGAGAGATGGGAGAAGAACAGTGAAAAACACAGTATTTTGGAGCCAAGAAAAAAAAACATAATTGGAGCAGAGTCGTGCCTGTGCACTTCTGCGGCCTTAAAGCAATGGACAAAGGTCGTAAATCTGATCTTTACCATGAGTGACAGCATGACCAGGGAGAACTGAAGCCCTGAAACTGACCTTAAAGCAATCTTGGGAGCTAATGGTCCTTCCACATCCAGCTGACTTGCAGTTCCTGTGCTACGCCTTCAAGCACATTCTTGCCATTCAGCCTCTGGAATCCGGAGGTCACCCGAGGGACTGAGGAAGGTGAGGGGTGTTGTGGGTGCAGCTGTGTGCCCAGCTTGAGGATCTTTTAGAGCAGCTGACCAGGCCGTGACAGGAAGTTGCCAAGCTGAGGTGGATTCAGCAGGATGAGAGATTGATTGATGCTTGGAACCAGAAAGGGGTGATCACATTGGAAAGGTGCAGCTGAGGACCCAGGTCGCTACCGATGCCAATAAAAAAAAGCAAAGGGTCTTAGAGTAATTGGAGACTCTTTGCTGAGAGGCACTGTGGCACCCATCTGGATAACTGCTCTAGAGAGGTTTCCTGCCTGCTGGGGGCCTGCAACCAGAACATCAAGAGGTATAATCAAGCTGAACCACTACTGTGCCCTCATGGCCTTTCAAGGTAGGTTGCATGAGGCTGTGACCAGGAAATTAAAGTATCAGAAGAGACTTGATGCCCCTTGGGGAGATATTGAAGGGGTTGGGAGCACAGGTTGTGTTATCAGTCCTCCCACTTGGAGACTGGGATCTGGGCAGAAGAAGAACGGATCAGCTGGATGACTGGCTGCATGGCTGGTGGCACACCAAAGGCTATGGGTTCTGTGATCGAGGACATACCTTCATAAACCAGGAATGTTGATGTGGGATGGGACACAACTGGCTAGGAGGACTAGGTAACGAGCTGGGCTCATCACCAGGGCTTTAAACTAGAGCTGCTGGGTGAAGGGGATGTACTGCCTAGTGACAGAGAAGAGACAGGGAATGCTGTCACCTTAGGAAGCAGCAAGGGAAAACATCAGATTTGTCCTGGAGGTTTGTGGGAGAGCTTCTCTAGGGAGGTAATACATCCAAAAGCCCAGCTGAAGTGCCTTCATAATGCACGCAGCATGGGAAATAAGCAAGACAAGCTAGAAAACATGCTGCACTTGAAAACTATGAACTTACTGCTGTCACAGAAACATGGTGGGATGGTTCACATAACTGGAATGCCATCATTGAGGGCTGTAAGATTTAAAGAAGGGATAGGCAAGGTAGGATGGGTGGGTGCCCTGTATGTTAAAAGGTGGATAGACTGCAAGGAGCTCCCCTTGAGTAGCAGTCAGGAACAGGTGGAGAGCCTATGGGTTAAGATAAGGGACTTAATGATCCTTAAGGTCCCTTCCAACCTAAAACATTCTATGATTCTATGAAAAAGACACTACCTGTGTCCCCAGAGTGAGAGAAAAAGAGCTGTCATTACAAGCTCTATGAGTTACTGTAACAAATCTGGACTTGATTAAAGTTACTACTGGTAAACACTGAGCTATTCATTATGGGGTGGTAAGAAGTGCGTTTAGTCTTGTAGATACTGTTGTGATCTATTCTGTGCTTATCACTTCAATTCATTTTGTGGTTCCAAGACTGCAACTAGGCTTCTGTTTCATCCTACATGATGGTGAACTGTTATTACTGACATTTCTTGCTATTCATAAAAAAAGGGGGTCCAAAAAAGAGTGAAAAAAGAGTGAAAAGGACTGCACACAGGAGTTAATAAATCTTTTTTACTGAATTCATGCCCATAGCTGTCACCCAGCTACAGATGGGCTGAGAGAGAGCTTTAGAACAATTGATGTATACAGACCCTGTTAAAGTGGCTCCATACGTTTCATACATTTCAAAATATAGATGAAGGAATAGAAAACTGATGTGACAGTTGGTAACAAATGCTACAGCAATTTTTCTACAGCACACCAGGATTGAATAACTGAATAATATACAGAACAAAACATGGGAAAGCATTTTAACACTGTTGCTGACATTCTGGAGGCTTAGCCTTCCAAACTGCAGTGGACCAAACAATATATCTTCCTTAAAGAGCTTCTGATTACATCAATGAGAAAGTATCCTTTGTGTCATATGTCAGAGACCTGTGAACAGTCATGGAAAAGTCTTTAATACCAACACATGGTGAGGGCATCTTAGTGTTTTCCAAATCATACCAGCAATGCCTTCAAAGGGTGAATCACCCAACGTGGGACTCATCCTTGCACCACCGCTGCTGTTGCAGTTTAGTTTGGTGGTGGCTTTTAGGTTTTGTATTGACGTGTCTGAAATCCTGCTGCGTCTGCACTGCTGAGTTGATGCCAAAAGCCTGGAGTGCCAAGAGCCCATTCTAACCCTCGGTCTTGCAATCAGGTTATAATCTGTTGAGCGTTGCCCTGATTATTTTCATTTCTCTTGCAGTATAGACAGGAAGTTTTGACACTGACAGAGGAAGAGCCTGGTTACAACACAGGGGCACGCTTTCTCTATACAAATCCTTTCATCATGACACTGATGCATTATCTAATCCCTTACTCAAACATGATTAAGAGAAGCACTGTAGATGCCACACCCTTAGAATAATTTTTTCAGTGAGCAACATCTTTCACTGGAGCAATTAATACCATTGTCAGAGATCTTTCTTGTAGAGATTGGAATCACTGTGTATTGTATTTCTATTTTTCTCTGTCTTCTAGAAAAGTCACTTCTGGCAAGATCATAGAAGCATAGAATGGCTTGGGTTGGAATGGGCCCCAAGGACCATCAAGTTCCAACCCCCTGCCACAGGGAGGGCCAGCAGCCTCCAGATCTGGCACTGGCCCAGGCTTCCCAGGGCCCATCCAAACTGGACCTGAACACTTTCATGGATGGGGCATCCACAGCCTCTCTGGGCAGCTGTTCGGCACCTCACCGCTCTCTGTGAAGAATTTCCCCTTGACATCCAATCCAAACCTTCCCTCCTTGAGCTTAAAACCATTTTCCCCTGTCCTATCACTGTCTACCCTTGCAAAAAGCTGATTCACCAACAATATAAGAGCTACAAGAGTCATTGGACCTGGCATGTGATCTTAAATTCCAGCACTTTGAAGATCGTTCATTGACACTTTGACCAAGCGACTGTTCAAAAAGTAAAAAGAAACTAGCAGAAACTAAGGAACATTGAACATCAGAACCCAAAGTGGAAGAAACTGTGGAAGAATATGGAAGAACCGTTATACAACAGTTTAATACTTAAAGAGAACAATCCAGCAGAATGCCTGGAAGCACGTAGAGGGACTTGAAATTAAGCAAATACAAGACAGAATTATCCAGCTTCTAATCTGGCTTGGAGGCAGTACTCATTGGTTTTAGACAGTATAGAAGAGTAACTACATGACCAAAACCTCATTGCAAAAATGGATGTTCCTTTGATTAGGTTGGTGTTAAAAAACAAAACAACTTCGTAACTGTTTAGAACACTGTCAGCATTAGCTGCACATCCTTACTGTTTGTGGCTTGGAGGTCTGCATTCCTTCAGCCCAACCAGCTGGCAGCTTTTGGTATTTCAAATAAAGGTAAATTTCACATGCAGCTGAGAACAGAAGACAATATCCCAATCCCAAACAGCAAACAAGAAGGGGCTTTGTAGGCATCTGCAGGTGTCCTACTTGGGAATTCTCTATCTCCGCAGGACAGACCAGTGACTAATGATGGAAGTTCAGTTCTCTCAACCTAGAAAGACAGATTTTCCTTCAAAGCGCACTCCCAAAGCTGAACACTGAAACCAAAACCAGCGAATCTGGTAAGGGCTTTTCACATGTTTGAAGCAAGTTAACAGATGAACTAAACAGAGAGCAATTAGGCACCGTTTTCCTGTCTTCCAATGTGTCTCTTGCCACCTGTCTTACCAACTGCAGCAGTGTCACTGAGCTGCAAAAGCTAAGCAAGAAAACTGAAAATACACTGCTCTTGTTTTGCCATAAGACTGCTGGCTACAAGATGACACAGAAACATCTGCTAATGGAACTCTTTGCAAGGCTGACCCTTTTCAATTATCTTGCAGGCTTAAGATATGAAAGTGACCACATGGCAAGTAAACAGTGGTATACTCTGATTTTTTAAAATGGGACTGAAAATGAGCACAAATTCATACCCAGGTGGCACATATATCACTACAATAATGCCCCAAAGTACTCTTCCAAAGAATATGCACATTTCTGAAAAAGCTATTTGTTGGTTGGTGCTTTGATTTGTTTTTTTATTTGTTTGAAGAAATAAAGTAGCTATGAGGGTCAGAAATGTTTCTGGGCTGAGTCCAATTCCTTCCCTGACTTTTTTTCCCATGACATTCTACCCAGGGTTGTTCAAACTAGAAAACAGTAGTTCTGTGGTTTACTCATACCAAAAAAAAATGGGAGCTCTGGTACTTTTTTAGCACATATTACTAAAAGGGTTCAAGAGTACCCTCTGTCATGTGGCTTTGGCTGTTCATAAACATTGCTCTGACCAATGGGGGAAAATTTAGATATTTCTCAGAATGATTTGTTGCCTTCTCATGACAGTTGCAATTTCAGACTGGATTGGATCCAGTGGGAAAATGTTTAGACATAATACTGCACCAAACAACACTCCTGAGTGATGTGCCCGTGGTGAGCCTGTAAAAGAAAGTAAGTTTATAGGAAGATATTAAACAAAAATACATCATGCTGCGACTGCATGTTGCAGGGTAAATGGCCCATTCACTGGGAGTAACACCCCAAAGGGACTTCAGGCAAGAAAAGCTGAGCATCACACGAACATGAAGTCATTCTCATGGTCTGTAACGCCAATTTGGTTCAGCTCTGTATAAGTCATATACAATGACTGTCTTGAAAGAGATAACATAAAGAAAAAAGGAGGTACATGGGGAGACTAGAAGAGGAAGATATCTCTTAATCTTTTCATGCAAACCTTTCTCTCTCTGACCCCTTAAATTTTGGTTTCAAGAGCGCTCAGGAAATATTTAGCTAAAAAATCTCCTTCATCATGCCATGCCAGCTCTGAACACACAGAAAATGTCTCTGTGTAGCCAACAACATCCTTACAATCAAAGGGAACCAGTGAAAGTGAGAAGATTCTTGCACAGAGGTCTGGAGGTTGCTCAGTATGACTCAGCAATGTTACCATGGGATATTTTCATACCTCTGGACAAGAAGGAACATACAAACAGTAGAAGCTCAATGGCTGCTTAGAAGAATTTAGCTAACCTAGTTCAGTATCTAAATTATAGATTTGGCTTTTGAAGATCACTAATTACACATGTAACATCCATACCCTCCAGAACGTAGCATCTTTTAGAGTGATAGGGCACTGGAATGGGCTGCCCAGAGGGGTGGTGAAGTCTCCTTCTCTGGAGATATTCAAAACCCATTTTGACGCTTTCCTGTATAATCTAACGTAGGGAACTGCTTTAGCAGAGGGTTGGGCTGGGAGATCTCCAGAGGTCCCTCCCAACCCGTATGGTTCTGTGATTCTCTTACCATGATTATAAATTTATTTCCAGAGCATCAAATATATTTTTTTTCTTTTTCAAGAAAGGCACGTTTTTTAACAGACTCACTCCTAAAGTATTTGTTCATTACATCTTTGGAAACTGTAGTGGAAATGCTAAGTCACAGTGAGAAGCAGTGATTGAGCACCTGGTGGAAAGGCAGGGCCAACCCAGGGGAGCTCAGGTGCATGCAATGAACCTGAGTGGCTGGAAGAGGTGGAGTCAGGATCCACCCCTTCCCAGACCTCATTTAAGGGCTGGCAGTGGAGGTGAGGATATCTCTTGTTGGAGATTCCTACCTACCAGAGGCCTTCTAAAGGTAAGCAGTTTTTTTGGTTTTTTGTTTGTTTTTTTTTTTTTGTTTGTTTGTTTGTTTTTTCTCCTTTCATTTCCTCGTTTGTGGGTGTTGCATTTGGGCTCGTCCTTATTTGCTGTAGCTGAAGACTTTGCCACCTTGCTGTTATCATCCCATTCTAGCATTACAGAAACTAACATCTATTCAAATATATTCACCTCAAAATAAGGGGTGATAGTATTCATCCATTTATATTTCAAGGCAGCACATTCAAGGGTCTGTATTTTATAAACAGGGAACCATGAGCTGCAAATACATCACCCTTCAGTGCCCTATTTCCAATGATAGCTGAACTGGATACTTACAGAAGACAGGCCAGTATATGCTCCTATTTAATAGCTGGTAAAGCTTTCAGTACAATTAAAGCCCTGAACAAAAGAGAACGCTGAAACACCAATCAATCAGTATCAGATCTATGAGATCTGAAGAATCTAATAAATAGCATATATATATTCCCACTCAATAAAGAAATGCCTTTGTCTTTTACAGGAAGACAAAAAGCAGAAAAACTTGCAGTTAAATCTCTGAATCTATGAAAAAAGGAGGATTACATCAGGAAAACAGGACTCTAGCCAGCAATAGCATGATTAAATTATTCTAATGAAGAGAGCTTCAGGGTCACCAAGACTCAACTGCAAATCCATATTTATGAAGATATGGGTGTAATCTCACACTAACAGACTTGACTGGCCTCTGGAACTTGCAGACCACAAATATTTAGGCAAATCTTGGGCTTCTGGGGCAGAGTGAAAGCAATCTGAATGCAGTACTAGCCATTTCTCTATAACCGAAAGTTCTATTCGTTCATAATTGAAATGGAGCTTGGGGATACGCCAGTTCTGTCAGGAGTCTGGGAAATGTGCACTTGGGAAAGACAAATGCACCTCAACAGTGTAAAGAGGTAATTAGGAATTACAAAGAAGGACACAGCAATGTATGTTCAGTTGCATGACACAAACCTACTCTTACAGGAGGCAAAATGTTGCTGAAGGTAATCAAGTTAGAATCCCCGTAACCTCTCATGATGTTTCTTGCCATGCAATACATCATTGCAATCATCCATTATCATGTATAGTATATGCCACAGGCCTTATATCCTGTCATACCTTTGGTATCTCTGCTATTAACCACCTTGAGCCATATCAGTCGGTATGTGAGGAATGTCAACATATTGTATCAACAAATGGTGTTTAATTGACAGGGCAACTTTCTTCTATTTTAAATAATGGTGGGTGCCATTCACATTGCAGCACAGGTCATGCTGCGTGCTGTTATGATACAAACTGTGTTAGAACACTAAAACACAGAATTCTGATTGCTGGACCTGAAGGCAGCAAAGGTACTTGCTGTTCACTACTGTGGAATGCAGTTGGAATAAGTACCAATATTGATTATTGTGTTAATCTTATATTTGGCATGTTTGGACATATGTATATACTACTCTTCTCACTCTCCATTGCCTTAACACTTCATCATCTTCAATTTACATATATCATTGAAGTTTATATTTCAAAAACATACATCTGCTTGGCCTTTGGAAGTCACCAACACTTTACTCCCACAGTGCAGACCCACGTTGTCTGAAGTATATTTGCACGCTATATTAATAGAATTCAGAAGATTGCTCTACAAAATTCCTGAAAGAGAATCAGCCAAAGTTAGACTTGGCATCTGCACAAATCTCAGCTATTTTTTAGAATACTTTGACAACACTCATGTTATTGTCTCTCGGTTCATTTTTTCTGCTCATGTATTCCCCAAAGAAGGAAAGAATGGTATTCCTGTTCTCTGAATAAGGACACATCTTTCTTGTCGGAGTGATTTCATTATTTATTTTTCCTTCTCCTTGAGCTGCTGGATACCCTAACTCTTGCTCTTCCACACAAGGGCACAGAAGTCATCCTATTGCTTCCAAGTCAAAGAAATTACAACAACATTTCTCTGGTAGAGGAGACACTTCTTTTCAATTCTTGTCTTTTCAGCTAGGAAGTCTTCAGAGCTCACAGAAAGTCTGTTAGTTAACTATATATAATTCAGTGACACAAGACCTGAGCTCAGTGCTGACATGAGCCATGTTGCAATGCACGCTCCCAACTCCACAGAGCACTATTTTGTCTCACGCATGCATCTAGAGACAAAATAAATGTGAGGCGTAACCAGAGTTATGCTCCTATAAAGCTGTCTCTGAAAAAGCTCAGCAGTCATTAGAGAACGTGTTCATCTTTCTCCATGTGATCTTCTCTGCAACATACTTTTTGTATTACTCCTCACATTTCACTTCCATCTGGTATCAGCTTTTGATTAGAAACTTGTAAGTTGAACTTCAGTGATTTAATGCAAAGAGCTGAGCTGCTTCCAAGCTGTTCTTTTTCCCTGAAACATCTCAATTCAGTTCTTTTTTGCTGTATCGCTGCCTACACTGGAAACTGCATTCTTAGTAAATGCTTTGCAACTCTTGCAAAGAGCGAAAATCCCTCATCTCTGCAAACAAAAGAGGGTTCTGTTACCCTAAAAGAAACAAACTTTACAAAAAAAGAGGACACTACTTCTAAAACATCTGCTGTGCCAAGTGGCATTATGTCACTGGACAAACCCCAGCCCAAATAAAACTCCTTAGCACATGTAGTATTAAGAAGCAGACGTCACTTTTCATTACAGCACAGGATACAAGGGGGATATTTCCACCTAACATGTACACTGACAGAGCAAAGGTACATCCTTTCTGTATGTTAGGGTAGGCATTGCAAAACTGTGCCTACATGTTTGGAGAGAAAAGTCTGCAGTCATATTGGGCTTTCAACCCCACATCTCCCATGTGCGCCTCTTTGGTCAGTTCACAGCAGGGCTAATCTCTCTTCCTGCAGGTTGGATAGGCGTGCTAATTGACTCCATGTTTCCCCTTCAAGATGCTCCCAGAAGACAAGACCAGTCATACCTACAATTACAGGGAAGCTAAATTGCCGGGTTTCTCAAGCAGGATATGATACACACTTAAAATGCTGTTCAACAGAGGGTTCAGTCCAGAACTCATTGCAGTCTCCAACAAAACAACACCCACGTTACTGCTCGGAAAGAGAAGAATACAAAATGTTCAGTAATAAGCATGGTCCAAATGAGAAATCCATGTCCTTCCATGTACTGGATTGAGAGAAGCAGGCAATTTTCAGTTGTAGTTAGGCTGTTGGATGGTCCTTTTCACCACTGGATCACCTTTAAAACTTCAAAGCATTAGAGTAGCATATTGAGTCAGACCAAGGACTGATCCACATAATCACATTCAATTCTAAATCATCTGTGGGGCTGTATTAAGTGATTCAGGGTGGTGAAAACATGTTATTAGTTTTAAAAAGAGATAAAGCAATGAAAG
>PPHD01012198.1:5009-18212 GCA_002909625.1 Bambusicola thoracicus | reverse complement strand
TACTGCCCAGCTCTCCAGCCTGTCTAGGTCTTGCTGAATGGCAGCACAGCCTTCAGGCGTGTCAGCCAATCCTCCCAACTTCGTATCATCAGCAAACTTGCTGAAGTTGGCCACTATCCCCTCATCAAGGTCGCTGATGAAAATGTTGAATAAGACTGGACCCAGCACAGACCCCTGGGGGATGCCACTAGTTACAGGCCTCCAGCCGGACACTGCACCGCCAACAACGGCCCTCTGCACTCTGCCAGTCAGCCAGTTCTCCACCCACTTCACTGTCCACTCATCTGTCCCATACTTCCTCAGCTTTGTTATAAGGATGTCATGGGGGACAGTATCAAATGCCTTTCTGAAATCAAGGTAGACTACATCTACCACTCTCCCCCCACCCACCCAGCGAGTGACAACTACATAGAAGGCCACCAGGTTGGCCGAGCACGACCTCCCCTTGGTGAACTCATGCTGGGTACTACTGATAACCTCCTTTTCTCCCAGTTGTCTGGAGATGGCATCCAGCACAAGCTGTTCCATCACCTTCCCTGGGACAGAGATGAGGCTGACTGGCCTATAATTCCTCACATGGAACTGCGGGCAGCCAAGTCTGTCCGTGATGTTGCAGGATCTGTCTGACAGGTGTGATGTGCTCGTTGCTCAGTGCAGGTCACACCTGCATTCTTCTGTCAAAATGGACTGCAAAGTAGAGCTGGTATCTACTGTAAGGGTAGAGGAGATGTGAATGGTCATGGGAGGGCTTCTGCCCACCGTGCACTGTAACGTTGTGTGTTGTAGGACCTCGGGACCTCCTTGAGACATACCAAACTTCTTCACGAGATCTTCCCTCCCTTTTTCTCCTTCTTCCCAACCTTTTCCACCACAGGGGATGCTTCAGAGATACGTCAACTTTGATGCTGGTAGAAGTAAGCAAGTTAATATATGTTGCAATTTTCCCTAGGGCAAAAGGTCAGGCTGTACAAACACCTACATAGAGATTTCCTCCCCCACTTGAGTTGTACTGTGAAATAGCTACATTAGATCCATACAGACAGGTGTGTGCAATGTCTATGGCTTTCAGGCATTGTTTCGGTGCTAGAGATCTGTGGAGCAGATCATAAAGGAATGGCATGGAGCTGTGTCAGGCAAGGGACAGGTTGGGTGTTTGGCAAAGGTCCTTCACTAGAGTGGTCAGGCCCTGGATCAGGCTGCCCAGGGCAGTGGGCACAGCCCCAAACTGCTGGAATTCAAGGGGCATTTGGACAGCGCTCTCAGACACGGTTTGAATTTGGGTGGTCCTGTGTGGAGCTGGAGTTGGAGTCTATGATCGCGCTGAGTCCCATCCAATTGAGGTTATTCTATGACTGTACGTTAACCCCGTGCTATCCTATGACAGGAGGATCAAAGCCATTTTGGTATAGTCCTGTAGTTTTCAGAAAGATGCCAAATGACTGCTCCCTCTGAATTACATTACTTTTTGTGAAAACTGGCACAGGGGTATATGTTTGGATAGAGATATCAAGAAACAGCTATGATTTTTATGTATTGCCTCTGCTATCATGATAATATTTAAGTTTTTTAGTTCAACATAGGCTTACAACTTTCCTTGATTTTGTGCTTAGCATTCACTTTTGTCTTCATACAGGTGTCATTTAGATTTATGAGCCTGGAAAGGACTATTATGATCAGGTAATCTGACTTGAATGCCCTGACAAAGCTTGTGCCTACATTACACCTGTCCCCTCCATGGCTAACTTCCAGACAGTTACTGAGAAAGATCTTGTCTTGATTTTAATATTAACCTCCAGTTGTTTGTTCTTGTTCTCTCTCTCCCACCCCCCTCTTTTGTTATATTCTCTGTTACCTGTCTCCTGCTCCTTTAGGCAATTTCTATCATGCTTCATGCAGATGGGGCACCTTTAATCTTTAGTTAATTGCTTTCCTGTTCTTCTAATAAAGCCTGAAGACCTCTTTTTCAGTAAGGAAAAGGATTTTGTGTTAATTAGCCTTTGTGCATATGTTTAGAGAAAAAATTTCCTGGCTTTGTGTGGTGGGATGGTAGGAGTCCTGAATCTAATCTGTTTTGTAAGTCAAGGATTCATGAAGCTGTCATATACTATAATTAATTTCAAGTTTCATTTTCCATAGCAGGTGAAATGCTTTCATTATAACCTGAGAATTGAGAGCTGGTCTCCTAGTCCAGAGGTCCAGCTTTAGAAGAAACTGTTTTTTTGCTTTCTGTGTCAGTTATCTTTTCCTCTTGATACCTTTTGTTCCTGCTTGATAAATAATACAAAATAGAATATATATATATATATAGTAAGTACGTCTAGACTTTGCTGCATAATAGCTACATATGGACTTGGAAATGCTGCATCTTGAATATATTTAAAGTTTACTGAGCAATGATGATGTGGGGAAGCATTTTGCCTACCTATCTGAAGCCCTCATTTTATGTTTAAGTGACAAGTATATGGACTATCGGGACTCCCAGAAGTGGTCCTAAATTCTGATCTAGTCAAGGAAAAGATGTAGGTGGCTTTAATGACCTTCAGACAGAGGTCGTGTTAGCCTAAGTCTTGTCATCTAAGCCATCCACAAGGTATGGATCGACACCCTTCCAGACAGGCAACACAGCCACTCGTTATCACAAGATCGTTTAGCCAGCTGAAAATAGACATTTAAATTAATTACAGAACAAGACTAATTCGTGTATCAAACAAAAGTGGAGACTGAATTCAGTGCTCTTTGGACATTAAGCAAATAAGAGGACTGCATTTTTATTAAAACAAGAGTAAAGATGCCTTGGATAAAAGTGGTTTTTGATGTCAACTTTTCTAATTAGTAAAGGCTAGTAGGTATTGCACATTGCATACTGGATATCTGTACTGTGCAAACATTGCTTATAAATGCTAGCTCCTTATTTTGTCATTTAATTTACATAAACACCATATGGCAACAGTCCATCTACCACATACTGGCTGTAACTAATCTTAACATTATTATTCATCTTTCTTCCAATAACAGAAGGAAAGAGCTTCTGCTGTTTGAAATTGTATGCGTTAACCAATGTGTTGTAAAGCAGTGTTTTCTCCCTTAGCTATAATGTAGTCTCATCATTGCAGAACTGAAAATTAGAAAATCAAATGCATAAAACTGGAAAATTGGACTAATTCCTGAACTGCTTCTGTGTCTCTACGACATTTTCTTTTGATCTGTGTTTAACGTTTATTTGTGTATCCTTGGGGGATGCGGTGGTGATGGTCTGTTGAACAAAGTGGTGCAGCTTGGTAATAGGTGTCTGAAGAGGTGGTTAATAATGGAGAAGAATGATTGAAAGAATGAAAGATGTTGAGCTGAATAGTCACTTTGTCTGTTGGAAAGAGCAGACGAGAAGCTGGCCAAGATCTAGATTAGCTGACTGATCTATAAGATGTCGTTTCTAAGCCAAATCATTAAGACTTGAAAGCTAGCTATTAATCATCCATAAATGTTTTTGTATCCTCTGTGGAGTATTGCTTAGGGGAAGCAGAAATAGCCCTGGCATACGCACAGGAAATTGGAGAGTTCAGGTAGCAGCTCTGGAGCAAGTAAAACCTGTGTGCTGATCTGGAGAGGGCAGATAAGTGAGAACACAGCAAGGCATAGTTATCTAAGCAGGGACAGAGGCTGGCTACTCACAGGGAGGAGATTGCTTCTGTAAGGTATAAGATACTCTCTCTCTCTCTTTTTGTAATATATAGGCAAACTGAGATTGATAGGGCTGAAAGGGGCATTTGGACTTTATCTTTACTCATTCCAAAACGGGGTCAGTTATACCTCATATCTTTCTCAGTGAAAGTTTGTCTGACCTCTTCTTCAGGCAATCTATTTCCACGTTTCATTATTCTTGCCAACAGAATATTCTCCTGGCTTCAAATGTAACCCTTGCTGTTAAAATTAAAGGCTGTTTCTTTCTCCCCCTCCTGGATGGACGTTAAGAACTACCCATTCAATCCCTCCTCACAGCAGCATTTTATGTGCTTGAGGGCTGTTATTATGTCATACCTTGGTCTGATGTTCTTTAGATTAAAAAACTCACTGCTCCATCTTTCTTCCAGAGTCACATTTCCTAGCATTGTTTTTGTAGCTCTCTCCTGGATTCCTTCCAGTTGACCCAGATGTGTTTTACTTACATATTTACTTTTATATACTGAGAACAAGACAGTATTGCAGCTGCACCCCATAGTACAGAGCACGAGAGTTATATCACATATGCTATGTTCGGGCTCTTGGGTGCATGTGGAATCCTGCTGGTACCTAAAGGAACCTGTCCTGCGGTAGTGTGATGTTGACTTATGTTTGGTTCAGTTTTTGTATAGTTTCAGGTCCTTCTCTATAGAACTGGTTTTCTAACCAGTTTTCTCCTCCTATGTATTCATCACAAAATCACAGAAGGTTTAGGGTTGGAAGAGACCTGTGGGTCCACCTCTTTAACAACTGCTCTAGTAGGGACACCCGGGGCAGGGTGCCCAGGCCTAAGCCCAGGCAGCTTCTGAAGATATCCATGGAGGAGACTCCACAGCATCTGGACAACCTCTGCCAGTGTTGATGCATTGGCTCTCTTATTGCTTTCCCTACTGGATATGTAGGTGTTTGTACAGCTTGACCTTTTGCCCTAGGGAAAATTGCAACATATATTAACTTGCTTACTTCTACCAGCATCAAAGTTGATGTATCTCTGAAGCATCCCCTGTGGTGGAAATGGGTTGGGAAGAGGGAGAAAAAGGGAGGGAAGATCTCGTGAAGAAGTTTGGTATGTCTCAAGGAGGTCCTGAGGTCCTACAACACACAGCGTTACAGTGCACGGTGGTCAGAAGCCCTCCCATGACCATTCACATCTCCTCTACCCTTACAGTAGATACCAGCTCTACTTTGCAGTCCATTTTGACAGAAGAATGCAGGTGTGACCTGCACTGAGCAATGAGCACATCACACCTGTCAGACAGGTCCTGTAACACCACAGTAAGACTTGGCTGCCCGCAGCTCCATGTGAAATGGATTTTTCCCTTTGAAAACCAGGCACTGAGTGCACAGCACTGGGGCTCCTTCTGTCAGAGAACAGGAGGGAAAATGACACCACAGGGCTTTCTCAGGGCTCATCAAATGCTAAGAGGTCCTTAAGGAGTGTGCCAGTGCTCCATCATCAGCACAGCAAAGAAATGCTTCTTGGTGTTCAAATCTGTGCTCATTACCTCTTGCTGATAGAACCTGACTGTTTTCAGTGCAGTTCAGGTATTTATAGATACCCTCCTGAGCCTCCTCTCTTGCAGGCTGAGCAGTACCAGCTCTCTCAGCCTCTCATAGGAGAGATGCTCCAATTCCTTGATCTTCCTGGCCCTCTGCTGGACTCTCTTGTCCTGAGGCCCTCAGCTGGACACAGCACTCTAGGTATGGCCTCACCAATGCTGAGTAGAGGCACTAATGCTCATTTGTGTCATTAGCTTTTATAGTATCTTCAGTTTGTCCCTGTTGAGTTGCATTCTGTTTATTCTTCTCCCCCAGGCCTTATTTCCATTTTTGTTGGGAATATTTTGGTCTTTTCCAATACTTTCATTTCTTCCTAGGTTCTTGCCATCTGTAAACTTAATATACAGTATGTGAATCATGAAGTAAATCCTGAACTGCATTGCAGCCAGGACAGACCCCTGGAGAACCCTCTGTGACACATCTCTGTCCATTCTTGTGGTTACTCATATATGGCAACATTATGGGATAGATGCACACCTCTGCTCCCGGTCCGAGAATTTACTGGCCACAGGATTGTCATTTTGGCTTGTTCCTTGCTTTATGTCCTTAATTAATTCTATCTTTTTGATTTGGAGTAATAAAAATATGAGCAGTCGTACTGTCTGGAAGGATGCAAAAGTTGAAAAAGTATTAGTCATAGGTAGAACCAGTACTTTCAAACGTAGACCTCAGCCTTTATTCTTCCCCCCTGAGGAAAGGAAGTTTCGCTGCTGCATATTGTTCAGGTCTGCTTGCAAAGGCCAAACTGACTGAGATGCTGGAAGAAAATGAAGGAATGATGGTGATGTTTGAGCACCCCTGCCCTGCAACTATAATATCTCTGCTGAGATAAACTGTATCTCATCAGACAGCAGGTCCAGCAAACTAAAATGAAGGTGAGCTTTGTGGTTAAAGAAGGGTGTCTGCGGTTTTTTTTAAATTTTGCTTTAACTTCCCAGTTTTTCATCAATATTGTTAAAAATTTTGTCTGTTTGTCTTATAGTGCTACCCCATTCTAACTGTTATTTATGGAGAGATGCAAAAACGCATCTCTTTTCCAGGTGCTAGCTATTAAGAAAGACTTGAGAAGTTTTGTCATTCTCTTCTTTTGAAGATAAAACTTGGAAAGGAAGGCTACTTGTTTTGGTGCATGACCTGTTATTTCACACCATTTGCTATGGTTCCAGAACTTTTTTCTCCAACATTTGTCACCTTTCTAAGGTGATCTCATATCTTCTCATCTGCGCAGTAGCTCTCTCCTCAGTCTTGAACGCAGTAAGGAGGTAATTTGCTTGTTTGGGGATAATTGGGAGTTATCTGCGTGATGAGAGGGAAAGACCTACTTGTGTTGCTCGGTTGCTCTTCTGTTCTGCTTTTGCTGCCAACTCTCTCGTCATTCCCAACTTTCCTTCATCCTTCATTTCACTTTTCACTGTTCTCCTTGAATACTCCCCTGCTTTTCCTCTTCATTCCCTTTTGTTTGTTCTCTTTTGCACCTGTCCTCCCGGCAGGAGGGACATTTGGTGTGTGGGGAGGTGAGGAGGTATGATTCAAAATATCTCCCGTTTTTCCGCTCCATTCCTCCTTTCACACTTACTGCTCCACTTCTGACAACGGTGAAGCCTCCCTTGTGTGAAAGGCTCCGTCCTTGCTCCCACTGCAGGGAGGTGCTGGGGACAGGCCTCTTGCTGTCCCTGCAGTGCGAGATGGGACCCTGTGTCACACCAAGTTTTCAGGTGAGTTTCCATCTTGTATTAAGTGTTCTCAAAAGATTAAAGGTTGTGGGGTTTTTGTCTTTTTTTTTTTTTTTTTCCCAAACAAAGCAAACTTTATTTGAACAAAACCAAGGAAGGAGGGAAGATCTAGGTTGGATATCAGGAGGAAGTTCTTTACTATGAGAGTGGTGAGGTACTGGAACAGGCTGCCCAGAGAGGTTGTGGATGCCCCATCCCTGCAGGCATTGAAGGCCAGGTTGGATGGGGCCCTGGGCAGCCTGGTCTAGTATTAAATGTGGAGGTTGGTGGCAGGGAGCTTCATGATCCTTGAGGTCCCTTCCAACCTGAACCATTCTGTGATTCTGTGAAATTAAGTTTTCAAATAGAGTGAGATTAATATCTCTTACAGTAAACAAAAAGGAAGTGAAAAAAATGATCAATAAGGGCTCAGTGATGCCATTCCTTGCTTTGGGCACCTCAGTGATCTGCTCGCTCTCCTCTTCCCTGGGAAGTTCTCAGTGCCCTCCCCGAGGGCAGGCTGGCTCCTCGCTGCCTTCTCTTTCCATGCGATGGTTTCCTTTCATCATGTGTTAACTTAAGCATCCCTTAAGCACAATGAACAGCTCCCAAAAGAAGGCTCATGTTCTTCCTTCTTAAGTTCTGGCTGGCACTGTATTGTGAAAAGAAAATAACAGCAAGTTGGAAGCATTTGAGAAAGATTGAGCTTGTCTTGAGCATCAGCAGGTGCATCAGGAAAGGGTCTGTGAACTTGCCATGTGGAGCTGCTTTTGTATTTTGCTGGAAGGAAACTTCTAATGAAACAAGATAAATGAAATCCAGGATTCCAAACATCAATGCTCATCTGGGATCTTGGACGAGGAGCTTAGTAGTTAAAGCAGAGTGTAGTTTTACTTAAATGTCCCCAGTGTTTAGAGCGTTATTATTTATTTATGACGGTGCTCACAGTTTGCTGAACACTTTCCAAATATTCAGAAAAAGGCAGTCCCTGATCTGAGAGCTTGCAGTCTAAGGACAGGGAAAGGTGGATAGATGGAGCTTATCTGTATTTACTGCATTTTGAACAGATCTGGAAGATGACTGCTTTTCTGACACTAATGTGAACATCTAATTACGACTGCTTTGTTGTGTAAGAATATAGTTGCTTTTTTCTTTTTGTTGGAATTAAGAAACATTTCTTATGCTCTTGTACAGCTTCACAATTCTGTTTTTGTAATAATTTCAGTATTAATACGCTTGTTGTCTGAAGCAAGCATTATACAAAGATTAGCAATGTGTGGAAATGTATTTCTTCATTTGAAGCCACAAGACAAAAGCATTACTGCTATGGACTTACTGCTCTGTCTGATGTATTTTAAATAAGAGAATTTACAGTTGCACTTAGATGGTCTGACAAGGGAAAAAGGGAGGAGGCTGAGGCAGAGTGCAGTGCTGGTGATTCACATAGGAAGGATTCTGTCTTGGGTTGTCTCATGCTCAATGGGCTCTAGGAGCATGCATTGATGTTCTTTTCCTTTTAGTTCTCCAGGCATCAGTTTTTAACTCTTCTGCAGCTCCCCTAGAGATGGTGCTGGGTTGTTGGCTGGAACTTTTTTAACCACTGGGTCTTGTTCAGAGAATTTCCCCTCTCATTTGATTTATGAACATTATTATTTTTTTCTTTTTATCTCTTTCATATAGAGGTTGGAGACATAGAAAGTGCTTTGCCTGCAGTGCTATACCTGTAACTGTATGGCTGCACTTGTTTCAGAGCATCTTGTCTTGCCTGAGCAGGTCATCTCATCTGTGGAGTGCACTGCACTGCAGACCTAGCCTCCTACTTTTGAGGGTTTTTTCCTCCCTGGCCTCATTCTACCTCATCTGATTATTGGCAAGCGGTGCTTGTTCTTACAAATGTATGTTGCTTATGGCAGGCAGCTGCTTGAACTGAGCAGCATCTGATTGCTGTTTTAGTTCCTTCTCTATATTCACAGGCTAAAAACCAGGAGCTGTTATCACAAAATCACAGAATGGTTGATGTTGGCAGGGTCTGACCCCTTGCTCAAGCAGGGCCACGTAGGGAAGGCTGCCCAGGATGATCTCCTCACAGCATGAGCTGCAGGACCTTCACTCAGAGATGGTCCTACAGTTGTAACTGAGTGACCAGCATTCTTTGTAGCAAAGAATCTCAAGTATCGAGATCCGAAATGTGACTCCAAATAAGACTGACTCCAAATAAATTGACTCAAAATACTGAATGATTTACGGTAATCCTGACTTTTACCATTGCAATGGGAAATCATGATGTTCACTTAGTTTCTAATTGGAATTTGTTTGGCTTTTGGTTCTCATATTAGGTCTTGTTGTACTTTTTAAGGTTAGTAAGTTATGGAAACACTCAACACCCTGTTTTCAGACTGTGTTTTGAAGAAATCCCACTCCAGTTCCTTCCTGCAGCTTGTTTATAACATGTCCTGGCTTCTCATATTTTTTTCAGATATTGACATTGAGCTCAGGTTGCAGTATTTGTATATGAAAGAAAATTGAGGATATCAGAGACTCCTTCTCTAAAATCAAAGCAAAAAGAGATCTTAACAGTTTCTGCAGCTGTAGGCTCAAAAGTAGTCTTACGACAAACGTGATTAATATTTCATTAGTTTGGCTTTTAATAATTTCCATTTTTTATTTTCAAAATGATATTACCCAAGAGGTGAGGAGTCATGCCAAATTTAAAAACAAAACATATATTGAAATATATTTAAAAATACAAGAGAGGTGTTGTGGAAATCATAACCTTCTCCCACTTCTTTTTATCATAACCTTCTCATACTTTATATTTAAATTCCACCTCCGTGTGAGTATGTGAAATTTTCTGATGGGAAAATGTCAGAAAAAAAAATATCCCAGATAGCTCTTCTCTGTTGGGTGGTACATGGTCTCCCTGCTTCTAGCGGATTCATTCTTGTTTACACATTTGAGCATCAATGCTAGTCCTGGTAATCACACAGGCATGTTATGAGCTTATTTTAATTTGCTATTTTCCTTAAACTAGAGTTGTTCTTAAAATCACTGAATTACAGGATAGTGCTCCTCCATATCTGAATGTTTGACCTACTTTGTTCAAATGAAATGAATGCTTCTAGTGCCACAGACTGTGTTGAGCTGATCCATTGTGATCATTTAGCATGCTGCCAGAGTTTGTTCTTCAGCAGCAGCAATTCTTTTGTATTCAGTCCAATAACAAAGGTATTTTATAGTTTTCATCCAAGAATAGAAACTTTGTGTGATACTATTAAGAACATTCCTTTTTGGAAATGTTTAAATCCAATTTCCATTTGAAATCCATTTCATATTCAAGCATCTGCAACTCGATGATGAAGTAGATAATCTCATGAAGCTTTTTCGTCTTATTTTTCTTATAATTCCACACTCCTTTTTGTACAAATGTTATTTTTTAAGCAGAAAGTCCTGCAGCACGATGTAAAATACCTTGTCAAAACCTGTTATGTCAGTATAATTACTTTTATCGCCTAAACTTCTAATCTCCTCCAGTAATGATATTTCTGTGACACAATCTGTTCCCCAAAATTCTTACTGAATGGCATTAATTATGCTACCATACTTTTATTCGCAGCAAATGGCATCCCTATCAGCCTTCCATCACGTTGTATGCGATCAATATCAGTTCATCCCTTTAGCTCATCCTTTTTAACTATCTTAATATCTAATTAGCTCTTTGCAGTTCTTTCTTCTTTCCACATTATAACAATATTTCTTAAAAATCAATGTCTGTCTTCTCCCAGACTTTCTTGTTTGCTGAAGAAGCTCAAGGACAAAGCTCTTTTAATTCACAGGGAATGGTGAGGCTTTATGAACTATTCATGCAGGTCCCATTGCCAGATGCTGAGGAGACATTTGAGAAGTAGCTGTATTACACTTGGTTGTACACAGCAGGGAAATGTGTTTCAGGTGAAACTTTCCAGGGGATGTGAAAACTGAATACTTGATTGACTGTAATTTGTAGAAACAGATTAGTCTGTAACACCTTGAACTTTTTAAAGTGGTGTTGGCAAGACCGTACATCAGTCATTGCTCGTGGTAATGACAACGCTCCATCGGCCAGATAGAAGGATAAAGCAGCATGAGAAAGGCATAGTGTTTTAGGTCCCTGAGCATGGCCCCAGCTGAGAGATGAGATCTGTCCCATGTCCCAGATGACTTCTGCCACACTTTCCATTGGATTTTGTGTAACTTTCTTTCAGGTAACAAACAACTTACTATTTCCATATCTGAAAAACAAAAGATGGTATCTATGCCTGCCTTGAAGATACCAAATCCCCGAGCTGAAAATAATATTTACAAATTGTGCACCTACCTCTTTGCTCTGTTCTTGCATATGAGTCACAGCCTATGACTCTCCCCCATCTCCCTCATAGTAAAAGAGGTAGAACCTGTAACTACATAATGTTTGCAAGTGCTTGGAGAGCCTCACCAAAGATTCCAAGGATTGTCCATCATGAAAAGGCATGCAGGCAGCAGGGATGACTTTCCTTGACTTTGAATTATAGCAGCTTTGACCTACTGTAAGAAGGACCTTGTTGTGGTAACCTAAGGTATAATCGCTATTAAATGCAATTTGAGAACAGACTGATGAGAAGATGACACTAAGAAAACATTAGCTAGCTGATGGCCATCTTAGGCTCAACTGAGTTGTATCAGAGTCAATGGGTTAACATGTAAAAGCCAGTCAGTTACCGCACCAGGTCAGCATGCAGTAGAAATGCATAATGATTTTCAATTTTTCTTGCTGTCTTTATGAATCATAAACATACTGGCTTCTTAATCTCCTCTGGTGTGAGGAACCCATGTCTTAATAATAGTCCAAACAAGAAAATCTGTTAAATATTATGAATCCATTTAGAGACATAATTTTCTGAGTTGGATCCTATTTATTCTGTCAGGGTTATTTGCTGCACATGGCAAAAATTTTGATTAACCAGATTAAAGTTCAGTGCTATCTATGAACTGATTGTTGCTAAACTGTTAACTTCAGAATGCTCAGGATTTAAATGGTTAGGCTTTTAATAATCCACTGTTCCTGAAGTACATGCACATAAACAATTATTTTTGAAAAAGCAATCCCCTTGAAGACAATAGAAAAAAAGCTTTAGACTGGTTGGCTGCCCCAGTTTCTATTGATTTCATACCAGCATGCTGATATTCTTTCTCAGTTGCAGAAAAATTAATGTCTTGCTACCTGTTTTATAATCGAGTTTGACTTCTCTGTAAGTCTTGTCTAGCTACTGTGTCCAAGATCAGCTTTTTTATCTGGAAAATAGAAAAGAGGAAAAAGGAAGTTTTCTGAATACTCAGCCTGATATAATGTCATCTTTGGCTTCACACCCACTGCTGTTTGTCTGCAAAAGAAATCTAAGATCCTTGTGGCACTGGTTTTGGCCGGATAAATTAAAGGCAATAGTATGTAAAGCTGCTGCTGTCATACAGTATCTAAGCTGGTTGTATTGTACTCTAGCCCCCATCTGCCTATTTTATGTCTGCTCTGGAACCATGTATGTCATCTGGTTTGAGAGCATGCTTGCTCTAACTACCCTTGCCATGGGGTTTGCCAAGCTAAACAGCAACTGGCAAAAGCCTTCTCCAAAGTGTGTCCAAAACAAGCAGCCTGCTGGGCTAAGCGTTTGATCCCAAAGCTGTGTGCCTGCTTTTTTGCCTGTAAATCTGCTCAGTTGGGCATTCACTCTAAAAGTAGTTGTTTTTCTCAGAAAGACCTGTGAATGTGTTTCTCTGTCCAGACAACTGTAAACCATTATATGATCTGTTTGACTTTTAAAAATACAGTGGAAGTTGGAGGCAGCTGAATCTACTTCCCTGTAATCCTCACTTCCCATCAGTTTTACAATATGCAGCTGAAGAACCAGGTCTGTGTTTTGGCACGGTCTGTTTACCATAACATTTTATTAAACTAATAAAATCACGTTTTCAGATGGTTTTCACCTCTTGCTAGTTAGTATTTATTCCTCCTGGCGGTATCTTTCTCTCAATGTACTGAAGACTAGAAGCAAGGCCTAAGATTTGCATGCCAAATATGGGATTTAGTCATTATATATGACAGAGGTCTCCCATGTGGCCTCTGTCATGTCTCCCAGCTGCCCCTCACTGGGGCATGCCCCAGACTTGACTGAAACTGGAGAGAGAAGTATGCAATATCCTGCCT
>PPHD01012197.1:3665-15276 GCA_002909625.1 Bambusicola thoracicus | reverse complement strand
GAGGAAGTCCTGAGAATCTGGCAGTCATCACTGATTGTGCAAAAGCAGTAGATGAATACCGGATGGCTTAAGGTTTTATTCATGGCTCTAGTACAGATTTTCTGATTAAGTAGTAACACTAGGGAATATATACTGAGTCAGGCAGAGGGTTTGTGTGGAAGTCTTTCAACCTCATGATCATTAGAAGATATGCAAGGACAAAACAAGAGCAAATATTACCTGTTTGATATTCTCTCACAGCCTCCAGCAATCTGAAGTTCAGGATACTCCAGGATCACCTTCTCCTTCAATAGTTTTGCCTAATGTGTGGTTTGGTCAAGAAAGTTTTATAACATCCCAAACCTGTCACAGTTTAACTGGAGACTCTATGAAGAATCTCACAGGTTTTAAATTTGCCATCTGATTGTCTCACTTGACACCCTGTAGATGTTGAAATACGGGAGTCGGTAAGTAATTGAGGGTGAGATGAGTACCTTCTTCACATGTTACATCTTACTGGTAAATATGCACATATTTACAAAGCAAAGTTTGCACAGCACAATTGCTCGCCATCTACAGACCAACGCCCAGCAAGTTCCTGAGAAGCAGCTGCACCCCCAATCAATTCTCCACAGTTTTTTCACATGATGTCATATGGTATAGAATATCCCTTTGGCCACTTTAGGTCAGCAGTCCTGGTTTTCTTCCCTCCCAACAACTTGTGCCCCTCCAGCCCCTTTGCTAGCAGGGCTGTACAAGAAACTGAGAAATCAACATGCCCTTGTCTCTGAACAGCATTGCTCAGCAGCAGCTAAAACAGCAGTGTTATCAACATTGTTTTTTCTTCTAAAACTGAAACATAGCATCATATTAGACACTATGAAGAACCTTAATTTTGTCTCAAATGAAACCAGGACTGCAAATTAGGTAGAGCTTTTCTGTATGGATCCCTAATTTTGACAGTTTATTTGGGGTAGGTATAGTCAGGAGAGCCAAGAGAAGCTGGTGGCTCTGGTAGAAAGCTTCACCTATGATGTTTTGAAGACAGGAAGATATTTCCTGGAGAATTCCCCTTTCCTAACTGCCCTTTGCTCACCCCCAGGAGTAGGATGCAGATGAAGTGTGGAGGTTGAGGTAGATGTGCCACAGTCATAAGGCAGTGCAGAGGGACAGGCAGAGAAGCAAGAGCAGAGCCCTCTTCCCCCTGTACTTTCCCACCTATCCCTGGTGGTCCCAGCCCTCCCCATCACAAAGTCACTCCCACCATTTGCAGCAAGTCTGCCCGTAGGACACTCTGAAATGAGTAAGTCTGTACAGGAGGAAATTCAGAGTGATAAGACCATCTTAGGAGTTTAATTTGATCTGCATTTAGATACATACAGGAGGATACTATTTTTTAGGTTATAATTGTCAGCAGCCCAAGGCAATAAAACAAATTAGAAACAGCTATGAGAGGGGCCAGTGGAAGAGAAGGAAACTATCAGAGAAAATACCCGATGTGTAAAGGTTTTGTGAACTGAAAACGGTCTATGGCACCATCTGAGCAAAATGATGGAATACAGATGAAGCTGCATTCAGAGTGGAGAAAGTGATTAGAAAGGATTGATTTAGTGTCATGGCTGAGAAACAGAAATCTTGAATATTTCATGCCATCAGGGAGAAAGGTGAACCACCAGTTTCCCTTAGGTCTCCTGGTTATACCTACTCTAAAGCTACTGTCAGATTTCCTCTCAACAGATTTTTGTTTCCATTTTGCCAGCAAGGCAGCATTTCAGAAAGCCTGAGAAAGTCCCTGTGCTACAGTATGTGTGGTGTAGAAGTGACTTACAGCATACATGAGTTCACCTATCTTTGAGAGTATCTGAGTCTTAAATCAGAGCAGCAATATTATTATTATAAACCACTTTTGACATTAATGGGAAGTATTTCTTGCTGCATTCAATACTTATAACCAATGAGTAAAGCTGATAATGCAGACCTTTAGAAGTAAAAGTCATTACTGAAGGTACTGTGCTGTTCTGAAAAGTAAGATGGCCCAACTAATTATTTGACAGAGATATCATAATGCAACAGTGATCTGTTTTTCCGCAAGTAGTTTTAGATCCAACAAACTAAAGCAATTTTTTGGCAGTGAATAAACAAAATACAACAAAATAAAACAAATGATTAAAAAAAGAAGAGAACATGTAATATGTGTAGACATCAGTCACTGAGTCCTAAGATCTGCCTGGCCCAAAAACCAAACATAAATGAAGGCCCCTCTCCAGGAGGGGTGGCCTGGCAGCAGCTTTGTTATGGCAGGCTGGCCATTCTTCAGATGTTCGTTGGCATGAGCAGCCCCCACGAACACTTCTGTTCCCTTACACCGTGTGAATACGTACCATACACCCATGTTTACTTGTAAATGAAGTGAACATTTACATTTGCTATTAGAGCTCACTAACTTTAAAGACTGCCAGATACAAAACAATCTGTAAGCAATTACCCTGCCCATCCCCTTTCCATTCTGGAAAAGACTCAAAGTATTAATGTACAAATTGCCCAATATATCTTGGAGACTTTGATACTAACCTCATAAGTCATTGTTTTCTACTTCCAGAATACAGTTTCTAAAATAGATCCACAATCAGTGTCTTGCTAAATTGCCGTGCTATAAAGAAGAGATTACTACCACTTCAAGTTAACAAAGCAGGGTGTGCATATGGCAGCATTTAATAGTGAGTCTCGATTTTGTTAGTGAATTAATATCCATTTCTCACCACAAAGTCTAACCTTCCTATGAATGCAATCCATTTTGACAGTTCAGATACTTTTAGGGTTGATATACAGAAGCAAGTTGCATAAAGACATTTTTTAATCTACTCATACGCAATCACATACTGTACATTGTTTTCATAAGTTGATCCACTCACTGCCAGTATTTATGAAGAGTGAACAGGTTAGACTAGGACCTTAGTGACAATCACACATACCTTGCTCACAGCTATTCTGTTGAAAATGTTCATAAGAAAGTGTGATCCACCTAATCTGCTCAGCTACTAAAAGTCTGTAGAGTAAAAAATATTGTTGAAAATTTCCAGTAAGTAGTTACAATACTAAACACAGAAAAAAAGTTGATGTGTAAATACAGAACACTTTGTGGTTACATTCAGTCCAACACTAACTGCAACTGCTGTAGTAATCCTATTTGGCGTTCTAATGGGAAAAAGTTAACTCTAGGTTCCAGAAGAGCCTACAGGACAAGTCTAACACCATTAAACTTAGAATCTTAGCTGCTTAGTTTTCAAGGCTTCATTGTTTGGAGGTTTATATCATCTCTAACATGTTTGCACCACCAGTGTTAACACAGTATTACTTGATATTACCAGGAGTTCTGTAGATCATAGGTGTATAGCCAACAAATACACAGAATGATACTGTATAATCAATAAATACACAGAACAGCGTGCTTAGACTGGTATCCACTGATGGTAAAGCTAGAAAGATTATCATGTTGGAAAGGGATAACCTGTATTGTAGGCTCACAAGAGAAGTACAAGAAGAGCAATCTCCAGAAAAAGATCCTACCTCAGTGGCAGTCAGCCCTTAAATGGGGTCTAGGAGAAGTGGAGCCAGGCTCCACCCCTTCCAGTCACATAGGTGAATTGCCTTCACCTACGCTCCTGCGGCTGACTCAGTGCTTGCCTCAGGTGGTCAATCAGAGGTTCAGGCCATGATTCAACAGTTCCCATACAATAGGATAATAGAATCATGGAATCATTTGTGTTAGGAGGAACCTGTAAAGGTCATCTAGTCCAACTCCTCTGCAATGAACTGGGACATTTACAGATAGAATGATACTGCAGATGCAGTGAAGTAAATACAGATCCATTAAAATGTATGAGTTATGTATTAATAACAAATTATGGAACTTACAAATTTCCTTCTACATTAGCTGCTGAAATGAATACAACAGATGCAGAAAAATATTCTCAGCTACAGATGTAAGGAATTCATTTTATTTGAACGCTGTTTTTCTTTTCTTTTCTTTTCTTTCTTTCTTTCTTTCTTTCTTTCTTTCTTTCTTTCTTTCTTTCTTTCTTTCTTTCTTTTTTTTGTATTTTCAGCTTTACTCCAGCTTAATGATTCTTCTTCTTTCAAAGTTCAATCTAACTGATTACATAAAGTTTTATTTTGCCAAATGAACAGCCTCCTAGATGTTATTTCCACTTTTAAATTTAAATAATTCTGGCCTCTTTTCCATCAGATTTCTTAGTTTCATGTTTTCTTTTTCAGAATATCCATTCTTCTACAAACTGTTGAAATGTATTGCAGACAGGAAGACAAGGATAGGCTTTCACGTCATAATTAACTATTTTAATCTCTATATTCTGAATTTAAAGGGGAGCGTTTTGTTCTCCTTCACCTGTTGTCTAGGAAAAAAAACATGAAAAGAAGCAGCAATAGGGCTTCAGAGGAAAAATCAAGGGGATGCCTCTACAGCCTTGTCATGAGACACATTGAAGTGTGTTGTGCAATACCCACAAAAATTCCAGTTCTCTTGGCATTCTTCTGCAATTGCATTGCTCGTTGAATGCATAGGCTTGTTTCTGTGGATGTTATATTATTATCCTCATGTTTTGCATGTGGAGTATAAATGTTACTCATTTATGGATTTTTGGAAGAGGAGCACTCATGGTTAGACACGGTCACCGAAGATTAGAAATGAAGATGTTTCCTTTGTGGGAGAGATATAAGAGATGGGAGACTGTTATTCAAGACCCTCCTCCTTCTTTCCTCAGAAAACTGGATCTACAGGTGAGATCAGTGTAGGTCTGATCAAGAGTCAAGTATGACCTAAAACTCAAGTACCTCAGCAGTATGAAGGTTTCAGGTGGTTGTGTAGGTGGAAAAATGTCCATAGTTCTGGCAGCCAAAGAGGGGCTAAGGATGTTTCAGAGAGGTATGACTGTGGCATGTGTCTTCCTATCTTTTGTGTAATTAGTGTCTCAGTGACTATAGTACTATTATTGGTGTCTTTACATTGGCAGTTTAGAAGCAGCCAAAATACAATTTTGTTCCATTTCCTTAAATAATTGGTGCTCCTCCATGTTGTTCTAATTTCTAACCTTTCTTTTGCTGTGGCTCAGATCCATGACTCTCGTGCTCAGACATTTTGTTTCTCATTGCTTTACTGGCTGCCTGTGTTTTGACCTTGAACCTATGCTAACCTCATCTATTTCACTGTACATTTTGTCCCTTTTCTTTTATTATTATCAGTGCATATGCTCTTTCCACACCATGAGCATGCCCAGTCATAGCAGATGATCAGTTACCTCAAGCAGGACAAAGCTTTTTAGCTTTCTACATAATTTCCTAGCTACTGCTAATTCCTTCAATGCTTTCTTTTGCTCTGACATTTCATAGAACAGTTTATACACTGTAAATTTTCTCCTGCTTCCCTTCCAGTTAAGCCACCATCTGTTATGTATTATCCTCAAATGTTATTTGCACTCCAACAGAATTCCACTACAGAATATGGGCAATTTCCCTTCATTTTCTTCTTCACTCTAGATATGGTTCTCTGTAAAACATGTTTGCAGCTGTTTGATGCTTTCTCAGAGGTCTATCTGCTTGTTCAGGGATTTATCTGCCATTTCTTCTATTTCTCCTTCACTCAGTTTCTTGTTCACTTTCCGTTTCCTTTCCAGGATGAAATGGCAAGGAAAAGGTGCTCCCACTGCCCCTCTGCAGGGATCTGCAACTCATTCCCCCTCTTCTATTGTCATCAAATCAGATATCAGACCAGGCATCCTTCCAGCTTATGTTATGAACTCTCTTGCCCACTCAGCTACTTTGGTGAAACACAACATGTTGCCAGGTTAAATATATTCATATATTTTAACATATGCTTCGATAGAATATCGCCCCTTACAAGTGTGACTCTTCATTTAATCTCATCTGTTGTAAATACTTTCATTTAACATTTAAGTAATCTATTCCAAAGCTTTTCTAATTTTGCTATTTCTAAGTGAATGCTGTCAATATCCATGCAGCTGTGGTTTTCCCTCTGGTAAGGGGTACAGATGTGACAGTTTCCAACACTGTGAGAGAGTGTCCAACATTTTCTAATAGTGATTCTGCAGCCAGGCAGACAACAGGAAGGATCAGCATCACCATCCTCCCTATCATTATTCTTCTTGCCATTACATGAAAATTCACTATTTCAGTCTCACTAAATCTTCTTTACCACTGGTAAAACCGTACTTCCAGAGACAGTCCAAAAGATTATTCCTTGGACCACCACATATTCTGTGAGTTATTTCTATCCCTATATTACAGATGGTATGCAACTTTTTCACTGATCTCACTAACTAGAACAGATTTCTTTCCCTCTTTTAATCTATATATGGCTTGTTCTCTTTGTTTTTTTATCAGTGGCCTAAACCTTGATGTTTTCTTCACATCACCTTTCCTTCATAACTTTCTGTTATATGTTTTAACCCTTCTTAAGCATCAGATCCAGTCATCCTTGGTATGGACCTCTTTAGTTGGCCAACAGATAGATACAACTTCCTCTCATAGACAAGGCTTCAGATTTAAACCTGTAGTGGAGATTGAGGGCAGTACATCATGTAGTTTGATCTTTTCCTACCTTCTATGGGCTCAATACAAATTTCAGGTTTTCATTTTTCTTCAGGTACTAGGACACTATCAAACTTTTCTATCGAAAATAATTATTAAAAGAAAACTTCAGAATTCTTCCGATTTGGTTATCTTAAACCTCTCTTATCATGTTTTGAGCACATTCTGAGGGAATGCATTTATTTTACATGTACAATAAAATCATTTGAATGAGTCCTTGCTCTGGTTCTGTTGATGTATGGTGATTATGTCAGAAACTCATTTCTTGTCTTCGTGAAGATAAATACATTATAGAAAATATACACAACGCCAGAGGTAGAGATGGCAGAGATTATGTGGTAAAATAAAGTTAGATTTCTTCTAGTTACTTCTGAGTTTCCAAAGAGAAACATGTTGAAAACATTCTAAAAACTCATAGAATGGCCTGGGTTGAAAAGGACCAAAATGATCAACGAGTTCCAACCCCCCTGCTATGTGCAGCGTCACCAACCACCAGACCAGACTGCCCATAGCCACATCCAGCCTGGCCTTGAATGCCTCCAGGGATGGGGCATCCACAACCTCCTCGGGCAACCTGTTCCAGTGTGTCACCACCCTCTTGAGTGAAAAACTTCCTCCTAATATCTCACTTAAACTTCCCCTGTCTTAGTTTAAAACCATTCCCCCTCGTCCTATCACTGTCCACTCTCATAAACAGTCAACAATTTAGCTGCCATTAAAATTTTAGATTATAAAGAGAATTATCTCAGAACAATGACAGTAGAATAAAGAACAAACAAGTCCTCATACAAAAGTGATAATTCATCTAATATTAGGAAGTATTTTCTTTCATGCCAATTCAGTATTTTCAGAACATATCTGACACCCTAAGGAAGTACAAAAATTCTAAAAAGGTAAGATATGGCACAACAGTGAATTAATTTGGTTTTATATTGTATGGATATTTAATAAATGAAATTAGAAGTATGATCTCAGTAGGTGGGATTTTGAAGATAGACTCCAAGCACTGTAAGAAAACATTCTTGCTGTCCCCTGAGTTATAGCCTGGACAAATTAAAATCCTCATTTATAACAGTTCTTCATTTTACTGAATGTAAATGGCTTTCATAGGAATATTCCCCCTCCTAATATTCTTGGAACCTCATTTCAGCAAAACCTGGGTTGCTTCAAGTCACAGTAACTGTGTGAAGCCAGTTTGAGACAGCAGATAAAAAATAGTTTCACTGTAGTCAGCTTAAATTTCTAAAGAACAAAGTAATTCCAGAGAGGTAAACATAGATTTGTCTCTTAAAAGATGCCCAAAGAGGGCAATTTCAAATTCTTTCTCTTCTCTTTTTTTTCTCCTCTTCTCTCTTTTCTTTTGAGTTCCTTTGAGGTTCAATTAAAATGAATCTATTTTTGCTCTGGGAAACATGTTTTTAAAGAGTTGCCAGGAAAAAACAGGCCCTTAATGTCAATTGCATTTAAGCAGTGGGCATGTTTACACAAATGTATACTTCGACTGTGCTCAACTTCATGCCATCTTTGTCTGAGCTGCAGCAGCAGAGAGAGGGGTGCCAGAGTGGTTCATATTGAGGTCAGTTTATGTGATTTCTGAGGGCTGTAAAACTGTCAAATAGAACAAAATAACTGGATTGTTCCAGTAGGCACATCTGCCTGTATAGAAATGTAACTGAGGAGACAGGGAATCCAGCTTTCTTGATTCTGACAACTTACTATGCTTAGGTTGGGGCTACTGCGGGTGCACTCAAAACTAGAGAAGTAAATTGTTAGACAAATATATTGTTTATCTTCAAAAAAATGGCAAGTGAGTTGCAATGTTTTGTCTTCCCTCAGGCCATTTTCATGAAGTATGTGAGTTAGCACAGTATTTCACTCAAAGAAACTGGTTCCAAGTCCAGACAGAACTTTAAGAACACTGTCCATAATCTCACATTCCTCCCTTCATTCCTGGCTTCAGTTACTTACTCATGGTTATGTAGTGATGGGCAACATATTCTGACTCCAACAGAATAATGGTATATTTATTTAATTGTCCCCAGCACCAGTTGACCCCAAAGTTATAATCTGAGTCCAAAGCTGTGGCCAGGACTTGGGATCAGGACCCACTGAGCCCTACCTCTGTGATGTTTCGCAAGACTGCTTACAAATTATTTCTGACTTTAAGGCAGATGATGAAAAACCACTTTTTTAGGGAGTCCAAGGTTCCAACTACCTTTCTCCAGGGCAGATGGGATAGCAGTACAAGAACTGTTGTTTTTTTTTTTTTTTTTCTAGATTATGTATCCATGTTATTCAATATTGAGTTTGCTACTAAAAACACCATCCTGTTTACCCAACAATTTGTATGTGGGCAATACAAACAAGCTATCTATTTTGTCCTCCAAGACATGGTCAGGACCACTGTAAATGCAGGCATATTAATTCCACAGAAACCAGGTACAATTAGAAAACTTTTAGATCAAAGCAGGAGCATGAGGCATGCTAATGTGTCTGGGAGCATTTTAGCAGAGGAATAAAGCATTATCTGTTCTCTGTGTGATAAAAAGACACCTTTGGCTATCTGGGGACCTCCTGAAGATCTTGCTTTCCCAGTGGTACTGAGATGCATCTCCTGAGGCAAATGTCCTCTGGAGGGGTCAGCCACTCCATGACATAGACCTATGACAAAAGACAGGCTTTTTGATAAATATCATAGGAGAGGTTTATTGACAGGTGATACAGCAGGAGTTCAGTCAGGAATATGGAAGTGGACTGAGAAAAAGGTAGGAGGTAAGATAAGATGGTTGAGGCTGCAGTGAAAAACCCTGCCCTCCTGCTTGCTGTGCTGCGCCCTGGCCTCCGTTCAGATCTCAGGGAGCCCCTGGTCAATTTCTGTGGGGTGGCCCATGATCCCTTCCTCTTCCTGGATAATGTCTTCCCTCTCTTCCTGCCTCTTGCAGTCCTCCAAGGTGTCCTACACGTGACACCCTAGACCTGCAGCTGATTCCCCTTGTGTTCCCATCCCCCAGGTATGTCCTTCTGCTTCATGTATGCCTCAAAAAGAGGATACCATATTTCAGTTTCTTACGTCTCTGTGTTTGGGGACCTAATGCACATTTATATACCTTTGGAGGTCCAAAGCTTTCCATATATTACGTGCTATGAGAAGTGTTCAGCACACTTTCATGTTAAAGGCCCCTGCCACTGTCCTGACTTTTCTCACTGAGACCACAGAGCACCCTGAAGGTTTTCTGAAGGCAGATATCAGACATGCCCATGTCTCTGGGGAGGGGCTGCATTCTCTCACACATCTTTGTCACTTACAGGGATTTCCAGCCT
The DNA here is from genome assembly GCA_002909625.1 of Bambusicola thoracicus. Lineage (NCBI taxonomy): Eukaryota > Metazoa > Chordata > Aves > Galliformes > Phasianidae > Bambusicola > Bambusicola thoracicus. The sequence goes on along the minus strand of PPHD01012197.1, from coordinate 5,352 downwards.
CAGAAAAAAAAAGAAAAAAAAAAATTAGAAAGAAGTGCTGCAAAGAGGGAGCCTGTATTTCACTTTCTTAGTGCAGCTGTGAGCAAAAGAAACCCATTGGAAGTTTACCCAGGCTGTGCACTTCCCAGATGGTGCACATTTAGTCTTATACGCCATTTATCTTCCAAAGGCAGAAATGCACCAATAAACACATGTATTAAATAGGATTGTTCAGAGGTAGAAGACTAGAAAAACGTTTTTCATTTATACAAGATGGTGAAGGTAAACCATGAGAAAACTCTGAGAAAAATGTGATTACAGGGTTTTACAGCATGTACTATGACGAACTGCAGAATTTAAAAAAAAATCAAAATAAGAAATGAGCAACTCTTAAAAGTTGTAAACAACATTGTCCAGAAATAAAAAAAAATTGGAAGGAGTTTGGTTTTAAAATATCTGTTTTTATGTGCAGCTCGTGACTGAGCTGCTTTGACATAAATTTATGTTATCTTTATCAGCACAGTATGTTTACAATTTGAGCACATTTACCAAGCAATTTATTCAGCTGTAAAAGTGAATTTGTGAAAGAACGGTCACAAAGCAAATGGATGCAACCTTGGCGGCTTCAAAGAAATTGTGTCTTCTTGTAAGAGAAGCTAGACTGAACTTGGTAGGTCTGATTCTTATTTACATGAGAATTTATATTATTCTTGCCCACCCTGACAATATTCAGAGGCTGGAAGTAGAAATGAGTTATTTTCATATCAATTTGGAGACCCAGTCACAATCTTTTCTTGCTGTTGATAAAGGACTATGTGGATAAAAGCCACTCCACCTTTTAATCTCTTCCCCTATCTTATGCTGGAGCAGTTTCTGAGGGTTGTGTCCTGCTGTACAAGGGGCTGTGGAGGTGGGAGGTTGGAACAGAGGAGATGTTTTGAAAGTTCTCCTTGCAAAGGATGTTGAAATTTCAGTTTTTGGTCTTAATTCAGCACATGACTGAATGTCATCATAAATCTACACAGAAGATTTCGGTTTGCAGATGAAAGCAGAAAGGATAGATATATTTTTCATTCCAGGCAAATAGATGAAGAACAAGCCATTCAAAAGAGAAGGCCCTCACAAAACAATGTCAAATTCAGCCTTATCTCTAAATGCATCACTTAATACAGCCCTTTCTAAAGGCATAGCGCTGATAAGTATGTGCTCACGCTGATCTCCCATAGACCATTCCCTACTATAAAAATTACAGTATTGTAAAGATTTCCAGAAATTGAAGACTTCTGGCCAGGGGATGGCCCAGTGTTGCACTGAGTGCTACGAAGGAGAAACCCTTACCATTTGCCTGAGGTTGTGAAGCAATATAAGAATTTGTATCACTATCAGGTCATTGTTTTGCAGGGAAGCTCTTGTTCTCCAGAAATCTCTGCTAGAAGAAAATAATTCATTTCTCCCTTTAAATCTGACCTTTACGTATATATATATATATGAAATTTACCTCTGAATCTCTCTGAAACATTTGAGACACTGTAAATGAATGGTACTCTAGCATACAAATGAAAGTAAAGTACATATTATATTTTTTGTCAGTTTTACAGGTTTTTCAGAGGAAGATGATCCAATCACCTTAGCTGACAGTCAATGGCTAATGTTATAAAAGTTGACTTTCTAATTATACAGGAGATTGTAGTTTATACTGTGTATGAAT
>PPHD01012196.1:0-18213 GCA_002909625.1 Bambusicola thoracicus | reverse complement strand
GAGGGGAGGCCTCATGGTGGCTGCAGCTCTCACAGGGAGCGGAGGGGCAGCGCTGAGCTCTGCTCTCTGTGACAGTGACAGGGCCCGAGGGAACGGCATGGAGCTGTGTCAGGGGAGGGGCAGATTGGGGGTCAGGAAAAGGTTCTTCAGCAGAGGACATTGGGCATGGAACGGGCTGTAAGGGCAGTGGTCATGGCACAGGGCTGATGGAGTTCAAGAAGCATCTGGACAATGCTCTCAGACATATGGTCTGATTTTTGGGTAGTCCTTTGTGGAGCCGGAAATTGGACTTGATGATCCTTATGGGCTCCTTCCAACTCGGGATATTCTATGATTCTGTGGTTCATCTGTGTATAGCAGTTACCAGAGGCTCAAAGCCTACCTCCTGTCACAGCCCTTCCTGCACTTCAAGGCCCCACACTGCTCCTCACATTCAGGCTGTGGTCCTTCCAGTTTGCCCATTCTCTAATTCCAGGGAAACAGTTATTCCTTGGAGGAGGCATGTCCTTCAGTTGTCATTCCTTCCTATTGTGGAGGGAGCCTGGCAATAGCAAACATGGTAAAACATGGATTCTGCCCATAGACGCCTCACATCTGCTGCTTTACTTACACTTTTCTCCTCATCTGAGGATCTTCCAACAAGTTTCCAAGGAGGCAAAGTGAATCCTGTTTCTCCATATTAAACCTCCTTCCCGTTATTTCAATGCAGCTTCTCTGTTAGTGCAAACACTTTCATGACACAGAGGTCTCTGCCTCTGGGGTTTGGCTGCCCTGTCCCCCTTCCCTCCGTCTCAGTCTTTCTGATCTGGGGAGGTTCAAGTACCTTCTCCTCCCAAAGGCCTTATCTAACCAGAGCTATCTGTGGGTCAAGAAGTCCTTTCACATGCATTACTGGTACTTATGTGAGTATTCTGGGGAAGCTTTGCTATATAGTTGTTTTGTCATATTCTTACTGAGGTCTACGCTATTGCTAACAGTCAGAAAGAAGACGTAGAGCCAGGTCTTTGCCTGATCATCAGACAGTATTTTCATTTTGTGTGTCTTATAGGCCTGTACTTACAAGTGTTAAATACTTCCAGAAAGTTCCTGGATGTACTGGGAAAGCAAAAAGAAGCTTCAAAGATGTCTCCCCATTGAAAGCTTGAATGGCAGCACTATTGGTTATGCTGTCAACACTGACAAAGCAGAAAGGACCAAAGAAGATTTTGAAAGAAAATCCTCCTTTTGTTTAGTCATCTTAAACTAGAAAGTAGTTCAGGATCGTTCTCTAGCAACAGTTTCTGGTTTTCTGCATTCTGTTATTGAGATCATATAATTTTGAGAGGTGCTACTAGTTAAACATTTGAGCTAAAACAGAAATTAACCCCAGAAATTACAAGGGGATTTACAGACTTTGCACCTGCCCCTCCCTTGTTATGTCCCTCAGACAAATTCAGACAGAAATACTAGAAACATGCTTATCAAGCAAGCAGGGATACAGAGATGAGTATGTTCTGAGCACAAACAAGCACTTTGTTCACCATTAACAGGATGAAACACGGAGCTGTTGAGAGAAGCCTTTGTTGCAAGGATCAGACGTGGCAGATTCTGTAAGTCTGGCAGCCCTGGCGGCATAGCTCTGCTGGTTTAATTACCAGTGCTGCTCACAGAGTGGAGGAAGCCTTCGTAGCAGTGGGAGAGCCACAGATCGATCTCCGGGCTGGTCCCAAACTGGCCCAGCCCAAATGCTTTGTCAGGTGGGTGCTAGCTGACATCCCTTGCTACTGCTCTCCCTCTTCAGTTCATGGAGTGCTCTGCTGGGGAAAGCAAATCTGTTTTCTAATGAGCAGTGACTTGCAGAGCCTATTTATAATGCCAATGACAGGGCTTTTGGCACTGTCTTCCGATGCACCTTTTGTACACAAAATATCCAATATACATATGTGAGCTGGCCTTGCTTTCACGCAGCTATGTGCAAGAGCAAACATGGCCAGCTCATGTGACTCATCAGATGTTCTTAGCACTCATACAAAGAAATTCTCTTGAGGAAGATGGCTTTGGGTCACATGCTCAGGTCCCATCTTCATATCTCAGTTTGCCTGAATTCAGGAGGAAAACCATAAACCAGTGTTGGCGGAGCCTGGACCAGCTTGGTGCCAGGGCTTCACTGTCAGCTGGGGTTGCTTGAATTCAAGGGATTTTAAAGAATTTGGGTAAGTTTGCTTTTCTGTACAGGGAATGTATGTACTTGGTGCTTTACCTGAGGACAGCAGAAATGATCTGTATATCACTCAGTGACAGTTTGTTATGGGCAAACTTGCTTGATTGCTGCTGTGCACTTGAGGCTGTTGTTTTAAATTACTTTTATTCCAGCAGCACCTCAAAGACCCTACCACAAAGAGGACATGATTTTCCTAGCAATATAAAACACAAAACAGCACCTTCCCCAAACAGGTGATGGTCTCAGTATGTCTTGGAGGCTAAGAGAAGATACAAGAGAGCAAAAGCACAATGCAACAGAGCACTTGCTCACAGCGTCCATTAGTTGATAGGGAGGCAGGGACAGGATACCAGATTTCCCGACGCAGCGGCACGTTCCCACTTTTCCAGTCTCCCCAGTTATTACATCTGCCTTTGTCTTTTCACTGTGAGGGCAGTTTACAGAAATCTACCGTTATCTGATTCATCTTATATTTCTGGATGCAGTCACTGCCCTTGCTAACACAGTGCCTGCCCTCCTGCTCTGCACGCTTTGGAGCTGTGCTCCCGGAGTCACCCTTGAGCGTGGGTGACAAGTGAGGAATTTGTCCTAGCAGATGGGGTACACAGAAGGCAGACCTCAGCTACATGCAAGCTGTCCTTGTTGAAACACATATCAGACTGACCCTGCTCGCTGCCAGGACATCACCTCACCAAGGCCAGTCCAGAACTACTGGGAAAGAGAAGGAGCAAGTCAGAGCCAGGTCTGAACTTGTAAAACTCTATGGCCTCTCCAGATTGCAGGCTTGAGTGAATGCAATTAAAAAGATGATGATTAGATCTAAAGAAGAATTCGGGATAATTTTGCAGTGAAAATTTCCTTCTTCACTGAATCCAAGTGGGGGAAAGAGGAAATGTTTGTTATAGGCAACAACTCACATTAACAACAACTACTGCCTTTTTCCACAAAATTTTGACCTCAAAAAGCAAGAAGTGGCAGACACTCCAAAAATACCCCTCATACTGTTTAAGGAAGTACTCAAAATACTGTGGTGATGGACAGCATTACAGAATATCCAGGATTACATTATGGAATGAACTACTTTTAAATGTGGAATCACCATGTGAACTGGCAATCACATCTCATTCAGCATGCTGTTATTTATGTATCACCAGAATCACACATGGTGCTCAACAGACAAAGGAAAAATTAAAACCCCCGGAGCATGAGTTTGATCATCATAATTAGACATAATCAGATTGGAAGATATTTTTTCAATTATTTTTGTTGCATTGTGCTGTGTCACATTCGCTGTGAAATGCCAATTTACGAAAAAATGAAAGATTTTGCAGGAAAAGTTTAACTAGTATGAATTTCTCATTCAACTGTGCTGAGAGAAAATGTCAATACAAAGCAATGCTATAGCCGTGTTCTAAAAGAAAACCTTTGTATGCAACACTGGCTTTTCGCTTTTACATGTGAGTCAACCTGTGTTAAAATTACACTACTGGTTTTTATTGCTGAGCGATCACAAGTGAGTGTCTTGATAATTTATCTTACATTAAACTCTAAGGATTTATATTTTCCCCCATGCTTTTGTGTAATAGGTGTTCTGTAATGCTCTTGTTACTTGAATTTTTTTGATAGTGTGATACAGTGGGGCATGAAACCACATCAAGAATGGGGGTCAGGCTGGTGCTTGGCAGTGAAAAGGAATCACACGGGCTTAGAAACACAGACAGGTTAGAGGAGGCACAGGTTCAGAGCAATCCAAGCAGAGCGGCAGCATAAGAAACGTCTCAGAGTTTCTCATGGAAGAAGACCAAAGCAGCCCAGGGCCAGGTGAATTGACAGGGCCTGGAGGGAGGCAGGTGGGGGGGGGAGGGATCACAGCGTGATGCAGAGCGCATGGCTGAGGAGATGGCTGAGCCCAGAAAGGATGTGCTACAGGGAAATGTCAGCATGAATATTTCATATGTTGACCCTTTTTGTAGTTTCGACGTCTTAAAAGGCAGTGACTGTAACTGATGTTAGACTCTAGGTAGGTAATTCTTATCCCGGAAGACTGACATATATTACCCAAAAAGTGCAGCTCTTGGCTACATTCTGCAAGGTGACACACATTGCCACGTGGATTCACTGAAGGAGTACCATCATTATCTGCCTGAACCTTAATTTCCTGTGGAATAACACCCGTGTGCTTTTTTCTTTCTAGCTAACATTCCAGCTTCATATAAGAGGGCACAGGAAGGTATAATAAGACTGTAGATGCAGGTTGAAACCAGACGAGTTCAGACTACAAATTAGGTGAAAGCATTTTTGCCTATCAGTGAAGGTAAGTAAATATTAACAAGGGCTGAAGTGGATTTTCCACAATTGGAAAGCTTAACATTATAATTGGTTGATTTTCTAGCACCAAACACTGGTAGCAAATTTTGCACAGGAATTAAGAGAGAAGCATTCTTTGCTCTGTGCCTTCTACGAGACCAGGCCAGTCTTTTCTGACCCAGGCTGTTGATTACCCTACAGCAAACTCTCCTGCCCTCAATAAGGAGAAATTAGTGAACTGAAACCTAACTGCATATGCCTCAGGTTCCAGCAAAACCCTTTTATACTAAAAGCTATTTCCCTGGCTATACTTTGTATATAATAGCATGTTAGATATGGGACATCCATTGGAGCCTTTTACATTATATACTCCCTGGTAATTGATGCAGTGTCTAATGGACTCATCTAGTGTAGGAGTGAAAACAATACATTCTGTGAGAAGGTTTATGCTCAGACCATAGAACAGGTTAGTACAGCTTCTTTTCCATCTCTTGAGATCACACTCCCTGCTGGTTTTTCCTGTGAAATCTCTCAAGCAGAGCTCCCATCTGCCTACAACGCTTTGCGGAGGAGCCAGGACCTCCAATTTCTGGATTCAAGCAATGGGGCTCTTGCTGCTCTCACCTTCTTCCAGAAGAGGAGGTTTGCCAGGCCACCTCTGCCACGCAGGACTATCTTGTTGATTGTGAGCAAGACTGTGTGCTCTCCTAATCCTTAGGCCAGATTGGATTGGGCCCTGGGCAACCTGATGAAATGGGTGGCAACCCTGTCCATGGCAGGGGAGTTGAAGCTGGATGGTCTTTATGGTCCCTTTGAACTCAAACTATTATATGATTCTATGAGTACATGATTCTATGAGTCTACGATTGTCATCACCCTGGGGGACCTAAGGGCAACGCAGAAACAAAGCATTAAAGGACCTGGAGATGCTTATTGCTGAAAGTGAGGCAGTTATTGAAATGCTTTGCTGGATCAAAGCTCTTGGACTCTTTCAACAAGTAGTCAGACATCATGGTCTCATGTGGCACTTGGCAGCAACCTGTACAGCCTGTTCCTCTTAAGAGCTATAATGAGAAAGTTGCAGTGTATCAGGTAGGAGATGAAAGAATAAATCTCAAAGTTTACCTTTTCTTTGCTTTAATTTCTTCTGTTGTCATCAAAGAGATGACAAAAGTTGTTCTTAGGGAATTTAAATATTAATACGGGCTAAAATGCGGGTGAAACCAACAACAAGGAAAACATCTTACTAATCTATAAACTAGACAGAGCAATCTACCAACTGGGAATAATGCTAAGTAGGCACTTTAAGTTACTGTGCGGAATGAGTTTGATCAATTCACTCCAAGCCACATTAGTCTCATAAAAGCTGAGAGTAGCATTTTCTCCCAAGGGTTTCCTTTGAGGGATATTCCTCTCAGAGTGCAGTATCACAGGGGCAATTAAGGATGATAATGTTTTTTGCATATACTAAGCAATTGACTAGTCAGCATCGATCAAGATATGCTTTCGTCATTTTTTAAAATGCTCTTCCAAGTTCACAGTACAGTTGCTGCCTGAGATAACAGAAGCAGTTGTGAGTAGTTAGTATTATTATACCATGACTCTGTGAAGTATTTTAGACAAGCAAATAGCTTCCAGGAAACTAGTAGGGAAAAACAGTGATCTCATTAATAGTGCGTGTGTGTACTCTTGGCCAGGTGGAAAAGAAAATGCTTGGAAACATAATGGATTTTTCTGGCATCACTGGCATATTCTCACTCTTCCCTCTCAGATAAATTGGCATTAATGCTCGCAGTCTCAGTGATGACTACAAGCTCATTACAGATGCTGCTTTGCTTGTATATCATTACTGTCCCACAAGCATGTAATGTATTCCCTAGAAAGGATTTCTGGATATTTTCCCTGATATAAAAATCACAGAAGCTTATATTTAGTCCTTTCCCTGATGACAACCCTACCTGCATATATTCTCTCTCTTTCTTTCTCACGAACAGATGTACACACACTTGACTTTGAACTCTGACATTTATCTCATGACATAAATTCCTTCAATTAACCAACACAATGCATCAGTGTAATCATTAGTCCTAGCCTGCATTCTCTTTTGGAAGAGCTAAGCAGAGTTGTAGTGATGTTGTCACGATGCATATTGTATACAGAATTTGAAACTAGGATCTAAAGTGTTATTGGTGAAGGTCTTGTTATGGTAATGTCCTTCCTTGCTTCAAGGTTATTTACATAAAAAGCTGTCTTGTCTTTGTAAGAATCGTGCTTGCCTCTGTGCTTCCAGCATAACAACACTATGTGTTACCTTTCTCTCTGAAGGATCATCGTGCCTTCTGTTTATAAACTTTCTGCCCATTAGGACAACTGAAGCCTTAAAACAAGTGAAACGGTATATTCAGGGTGACCTTGAGAGTGCAGGGCCATAAAATGGAAACAGAAAATCCAGCATGATTAGAAGCAGCTCAGTTCTGGGCTCATTTGCATATTTTAGACTTTTTCATTCTCTAGACACCAAACTACTATGTGATACAATGTTAATTAAAGCTTGACAAATCCCTAGTAGCACCCAGACATACGCAGTCCAGAAGAGAGGAATAACTCCCATCATGTTCCTAACAACGAAGTTCAACTTAGCCAAGAGAATTTTTTTCCTCATGAAATATGAGGGGTCTCAGAAGGATCTGGCAATGTGACTAAGCACCATGGAATCACAAGGCAGGACTTCCACCAGCATTCCTCATTGGTCAGTTCTAAATGGTCTGTGCTAAGTACTACGCTAACTCCCAGGACCTGAGTGCCCAAACAGCTCCTGGGTTGTGGCAGGAGCAGAGCATACACCGGCTTTGTGGCTTTGATGACAGGGAGCCAAGACATCATTCTTCACAGTTACTGGAGCAAGGATTCTTAGAGCAGCAGAGTTCTTGTCTCCTGTCCTGACTCTTTGCAAGGGCAGCCTGAGTCCTCATTAGGACCATGACTCTTCATAGCAAAGATCTCTGCTGCTGAAGAGGGAGACACCATTAATTAAATGAGCACTCACTGATGGATGATACTGAATTATGGTAGTTTTATCACTGAAATCATAGAATCATTGAATGGCTTGGGTTAGAAGGGGCCTTAAAGATCACCTAGTTCCAATCCGCTAATGATGTTTTATAAGAAGTTCTCAACAGTCTTTTCTAGACAATCCAGCATCGTCTCTAGCATGGAGAGAGCAATGGAGCTGCTTAGTAAGAGTTGCTTATTCCAGACATGAGATATTCACGCCCCTAGCAATAATTAACATACCCTCAAGAAAGTGCTGGGGGCTGGGAGCCTTCCCACTGCTCTGTGATAATAGCCTTAGTCACACTTTACAGTACTGTGCTACTTCCACACATTTACCCATAGCGAATCACTTGTTTCTAGGGTGATTCACAGCCACGGCTGCTTCCCGTCCTCCTGGGGGTTTTCTACAGTGTGAGGCTTCCCACAGGCTCAGTGACACTCCTGCCACGGGTCTGTCCTTGGCTTCCAGCCTGCGCTTCTCTGCTGGCCAGAGTGATGCGAGGGTGGCAAAGAGAGCAGATTGGCCTGGCCCCACGGAATGTCATGTTTCACCAATGGGATGCTGTCAGGGAGAAAACAGCAGGTCAGTGCCTTGGCAAGAGCTAATTAGCACAGCCATGTCAGCTGCACTGCGGTGGGTGGCACATTGCCAGCTGATGCCAGCCCAGGATCCCACTCTCTCTATCTAGGAAAAGCAGAGTGCATCTGGGCTGGAACAATGCTTGGGAGGGGATTACCAAAAGTGAAAGGATTGTGGGGTTTTTGCTCAATTTTCTTCACGAAGGCCGTTTCCCATACACCGAGGCTGGGCAAGCTGGGCTTTGTGGATGCTTTTTTGGCTCTCACAGGATTACAAAATGTTGTAGCGTGGTTTTCTTATTAAGACCAGAAGAAGCCGTGAAAAGCTTCCCAAACACGCTGAATTTCTATTACACGGGGGGCTCTATCCCACCCCTTTCATTTTCAGGTGATGGGAGCAGTAAGAGCAGAATTTGCCACCCTGCATCACCTCAGTCCCCTGTCACCTGGGGTCCTCAGGGGGGAAGTGATGCTGCAGGAGCTGTTCTGCACCAGGGGAGCACAGGGAAGGTTTGCTGGGGGGGGGCCTCCTGCTGCATTATGATCCACAACTGCAAATTGCTGAATATCGGTATTCATGCATGTCGAGTACTGACAGAAGCATCATAACACATTGCAAGTGTTTCCATCCTCTCAGCAAAAACAAAACATCAGGTGGCAGGAGGCTGCTCTCTGACCCACATTGCCACGGGCCAGGCCGTGCAGGACCCCTCAGACACTCCAAAGGCATTCAGGATACAAAGGAAACAGCATTTCATGAAACCTTCCTGTGTGTCTCCCTCTCAGAGTGGTTTGTTTGTTTGTTTTTGCTGCTTAGACCTTAAATAAAATGCCCAGCTAGTTGCAGCGTGTTGCTTCAGGCACAGCTTCATTTTCTGGGGTTTTGACAGAGCTGAGGCAGAATTTTTCTAGCTTTCATGGATTGTGGCTAAACTTCTTGCATAGTTTGTCCTCCAGCAGTTCCCAGATGCCTCATCTGGCACCTCCTCGGCATACATTTCTGGGGAAGAAAGATGTAAAAAAACCTGTCAGTTATCTGGCTGGAATTTTTTTCTTGCTGCAGTGCTGTGACAGTGCTGATAAATACTGAGGAAAACTGGCATCAGCTCCAGTTTTCTCTCCAAGTGCCAGGACTGGTCCAGTACTGCTTCCCTGGTGATCTGCAAACTTTGTTAACAGGTGCTCTGTGTTTCTGTGCGCTGCTCTGGCCTGCTCCTTTTTTACACCCATTTTTCCTCCAAGCCCTTGAAGGTTTCCCAGAAGCTACATTTGCTTCTGTGCTGCTGGCAGCCACTGCACCGACAATCACGTTTGAACAGCAGGTTTCTGAGAAATGCTTCTTATTCACAGATCCAGTTGCCAAAAGCTGTTTGTTTTATTAATTCTGTGGGAAATTGTCTTGATCATTTGCCCGGATCTGTTCAGTACTTAAACTGTGAAATCGATTTCAGTAAGATTTAAGGGATGCATAATATAACTCATCATACATCCCCAAATATATCTGATTCCTGGACAAGGCAAATCCAGCCAACGTGTGGCTAATATTTAGCTTGATATACAGACACTGTGCATTTATGAACAAGAGTACAAAATATCTACAGCCTTTGCAGATTCCGCTAAGAACCAAACTGTGAAGTTGAGCATTAAAACAGGTTAAAACTTTTGGTAGATCAGCTGGAGGGATCCATACCACACTGGCACAGGTTTGAATTGGTCTTGTGCCTCCATATGCATTTGATCCTAGTGGTATCTGAGGTTTTCTGCAAGACTCTTTCCACCTTTCATCTTCCCGTGTTCATCAGAGTGGCTTCTCTGGGCCATCCATGTGCAGAGATCATAGAATCATAGAATTTTTAAGGTTGGAAAAGACCATAAAGATCATCTACTCCCACCATCAACCCATCACCCATGCCCACTAAATCACGTCCCTCAGTGTCAAGTGCTTGGTGCCTCACGTCAAGCAAGGAGCCTACAGGATTGCTTAAGAGACATGGAGTTGTCCCATGGTTTTTGGTCAAACATTTTTCTCCTCACTTTCATTACCCAAATACTTGGGCCTTGAGCTGCTGAGGTTAGTGACTGCCCTCTGCTCCACATGGGGCACTGCCCATCATAATCCAGTCTTGACGTCTGGCTCATTCCCTGCTATTTAGATGCTTCCCTGTTCTAACAGTTTTCTTAGAAAAGGGGCTGCATTTCCATGCTGCCCAGCTGAGCTGAAGCTGCCTTTGAAGGTAGTTCTGGGTGAGAGATGCTGACAAAGATTGCACTTCTTACAGAGCACAACTGAGAGGGCTTAGTCAGAGGAAGGCACCCAGCTACAATCTTAATTATTTTCTGTTATCTCTGTGGTCTTTGTGTTTGCAGGATCTCCTGGGTTCCACAGTTTACTTTAGTTTCTATGTGCTTCCTCCACAAATATGATCAGCAGGAGCACATCTTTTCTGGAACTGGTAAGCTGGCTACTGCAGGAAGGCAGCAGATGCATACGAGCTTTCTTTTACTGGAGGCTTTTGAAGTGACTGATCACAGTTTTCTCAAGGCTGTCTCAAACGAGTATCAGCCCCACTATTAATGGTTTGATTTCAAGGTGAGCTCATGGGCATGGCAAGTCCCCAGCACAGTAATTACTTGGGATGTTTAGAAGCAATGAGAGCTCCCGGAAAATTTGATGGAGTGCTCATTATATCAGAAAGGTTTTTAATGATTACTTTCTGTTCAGAGATGGAGGGACAAAATAAAGCAGATGTTCCACATATATTCTGAGTGCTCGTGAATTAAAATTCCTTGCATGAGAGGTGTCATGGCTGCTCTAATAAGAGGTATCTCAACCCCCACATGAGATCTGGCTTAGAGTCAGACAAGGGATGGCACTTCTGCTGTGGCACTGCCTGAGTTCTCTCTGTCTCCGCTGCCAGAGACTCAGTTTCCCTCTCTTCATCTCTCAACAATAACAGACCATCAGTCTCTTTTTTTTTTAAACATTTCCTGTTCAACCCTTCAATCAAAAACATTTCTTTTTTTGTTCCCCAATCCCCTTCCTGGTCTATCTGCAATAGTGCCCCAGTGTACGGTGTACCCTTGTTCATGGCGGTAGATTTAAGTACAAATGTGGATGTGCTTCCAAGATAAAGGGCAAGATGATCTTCTTACTCCAGATGAAGATGATTTGCTATAGACTCCTTTAAAATAAACCAACCCTTTTCCCACAAAGAACACAAAACCTGGGATATTTCTGTGGCTCTTTTTAAGGTTTTAGGGTTCTTTTTTGCTGCTAAATTGAGTTGAGAATACAAGTGTATGGAAACTTAGCTAATAAAGCCCAAATCAGATTCCTATAATTTAAATGGAACAGTTCATATCATTGCATACAGTCAGGAATTCAGCCAGGACTTCCATATATATATTTTGAATTGAAATGAATGTATTCCAATAATACTATGAAAGGTAAACCACAGAGGTGCTGGGGTGTGATGAATTCATTATGATGCGACGTGTACTTTTAATATGAAAATAATCTCTTAAGATTTGTGAAGTTTAACACATTCTTGCATTATAAAAATAAATTATTCATAAATAATTTTGCTTAAAAATTTGACACTTCATAAAGCATAGTTTCCAGTAATAGCAGCATCCTGAGTGGACCTTATCCTTGAAGATAAGTGTAAATAGTCATATGTTGATATTACAAAATCAAAAGTCTTTCATTATAGTAGAATCAAGTATTTGCAGTCAAGTCGAGAGATTTCTGCAGCAGAGAAATAGGTATTTAAAAATTAATAAATATCTTTCTGAGTCATCTGAAATCCACATGAAGTGTTCCTAAATTTGCCCCGTGCTTCAAAAGGGTAAGGAATATATTTGCTGCATATCAAATAATTCAAGATCTGGTTTCTAAGCCCCTTTTGAAAGTAAATAGAGCTCTTCCCTGCCTGAGGGCATTAGGAGATGGGTGATAATCTAGCCACTACACATCTTCATTCCCCACAAAACCCCTAACTTTGATGTGATAGCTGGTGTCTTGTTCAGGGCATTCAATACATGGTAAGACCAAAGAGGTCCACTCTTGGTCTTCTCTACCCATGTCAGGGTGTGCTGCCTGGTTAACAGCCTGATCTGCACTAGGGCTGAGCTCATTTTGCTGCTGCCAGAGAACTGCAGCAACTCCATTTATCTCAAGGCACTTTGGAAATATTGAGCATCTTCTGAAAAATAAGGCTGCTTGTATCCAGTGTATATGCATAGGCTTGGACATTTGGGCCAGAGTGCTTGACTGTTTTATTTGCCTGCACCTAATCTCGCGCTGACAGTGAGTCTGTTTCAGTGGGCAGTGCAATTGCATGAGTCAATGCAGATTTGTGCAAGAATAGCCACAAAAGGAAACACCTGGATACCACTATTCCCAGAGAGCCACTTTAATACCATCTATGTTTTCTTTTAAACTACAGATGGACTGTGATTTTTAAGAGTTTCTTTTTCCCAGGCAACAGCATTTAAAACGCTGCTTATAACAGCACTTGCTTGTCCACTGCCATAAAGCACATTACTGATCAATACACTAACATGTTGCTCTTGTCCTAATGCAGTTTCACATGCACGGACATTTCTGTCCTATTGTCTTCTAACAGGCTTGGGTCATTGTAGCACTACCTCTGTAGATTTAAGAAGTGACATGAACCACATGTTACAGCCACATGAAGCCTGTTCATTGTGAAGTGGAGAGCTCTGGCTCAGCAGGAAAGAGCAGACCCTAATGAGGTGCCCATTCATGTGCTGGGGAGGAACAGCTCCCCAAGGGCAGGAAGCGGCATCCTCAGGGCCAACAGATTTGCAGTTATTCAGGTAACATACTCAGGAATAATACATCTTTCTTCCTTTCTTTGAGACTGCAGCATTTTCCAGTGCTTAACCACTACCCCTTTTGTCTCTTTTTTGCTCACCTTTATTATGCTTCTCTAAAAATCACAGCACTGGGGACTGCTTGTCCTCAGTCAGAAGCTGAAAAATTAAATTCCCACAAAAATAAAACTCTGGATGTCATTTTCTTTGTGACTGTTTTTCCTTATTTAGGAACTAATCCACGTAGAACAGATGGGGCCAAATTTTGCTTTCATTTGCATCAGCCTCCCTCAATTTAATTCAACAGCGGCTCATAGCACAGTTATAAGAGAACTCTCTTTATGGAGCTTCTGGAACATCACAGCTCCATAGTAAAAAAAGAAAAAAAAAAGGCAAATGAATTCTTCCAAATCTCTTCAGTTAGACATACAGTAAAAATCAAACAATTTAGGGAGCATATGGCGGTGTCACTTACACAAAACATGTTATCACCAGCACAGTATGAAGACAGGATGGATAATGTCACAAATCAGGGAAACACAACAAATAACTCAGAGTGTAATGGTTGTGCATGGAAGAGCACTGAGAACAAAGAAAGCAGCCACAGAGACCCAGCAAGCCAAGGCAGGATGAGCACAGAGCAACAGAGCTCATGCAGACAGGGAAGAGTTCTGCCACAATATGCGCTCCAATTTTAAACAGCAAGCAGTTTTTAATGCCTTTTTAATATCAACACAATTTCTACCAGTGTGTGCCTATGTCTATGCATCTATCAATCAACCTATCTATATGTGAAATTATCATGACATCTTAAAAACGTAACTCGTTTTTTAACCTAAGTATTGCTTGACAACTAAATGTCAAGAAACAAATTCATTTAACACAGCCACATTCATGGGGATGATTTCTGAACATACAACCTACATGCAGCTGAACATAGGCATTTTCTTGATGTTTTCTGGGCCTTGCTGCTCCATGCTTCAGGCTTGTCTGTGTTTGAAGACAGGGTAGCCCAGGAGAAAACACAGGATCAGTGGAGGAACACAAAGAATGTTACAGGCTTGGCATACGAAGGCTGGGAAAATCTAGTAGATTGAGGATAGCTACAGTTCTGGCCTTGAAAAAACACTGAATTCCCAAGTGTACAGAACTAAACAAACAAACAAAAAGTCCTGTGATCTCTGTGTGATCAGATTTTAACCTT
This sequence comes from Bambusicola thoracicus, assembly GCA_002909625.1. Lineage (NCBI taxonomy): Eukaryota > Metazoa > Chordata > Aves > Galliformes > Phasianidae > Bambusicola > Bambusicola thoracicus. Next base: position 4,030 of record PPHD01012196.1, on the reverse strand, counting down.
ACCCCATGGGAAGCTGATGAGCGCTGACCTGGCCCCTGGGCCCCTCACGCCTGAGCACCAGGAGCTCTACAGGCCCACGGCAGGGAAGTGCTGTCCCTGTTGCAGGGGGAAAGAACCACTGTGTTTGAAAGACTTCTCCATTTCTACTAGAGTGAGACACTCAGTTATAAAGATAACACTCAATATAAAGAGTATATAAGAGAATATAAGAGAATATAAACACTCAAAATAAAGAGACACTCAATATAAAGATAACGCTCAGTTATCTTTATTTTGCTACCCACTCCTTGCAGTTGCAGGCTGAATCACTGTGTAAACTCTCTCTGTTGGATTTTTACATCTCCAGAGAATTTCATTTCCGGAAGGCAGAAAGACAGGGAGAATTCTCATTTTCTTTAATCCCAAATTGCTCAGCAGTTACTCCAGGCCAAGAAGGCTGGTCTCCAAATCTCAGTTACAATCAGTCACAAATTTAGGCATGACACAAGGAGATCTCCTGCAGCTCTCCTTAGCTGTTGCATGGGCCACTTGGGAGTACGGTCCCCTCACAGACCCTAAAAATGCAGTGAAACTCCCTGACAAACAGAGAGACTAACACTGTTGTCAGTCACAGAGGAAGGAGCACAGGACCTTTCTGACAGATTTAATACAAAGCAGTAAGTAGAAATTAGTAGGTTCTATACATATAGTTCTTTCCTGCTCCTCAAGGTGGAGGGAGGAAGAAGGGAAAATAAGTAATTTCCAAGGGGGATATGCCAATATTCACAATATCATATTACAAAGAATCTTTGTAGGTGCCAATAAATGCACTAATGAGAAAACATTCAATGCCAAGTGACAGCCCGAAATCCATAGATAGTTCTCCCCTCCTCCTTCAGGAAAATAAAAAATAGTACACACTGTACATCAATCTGTTTCTTGGAAACCTGGCATATTGCAACACCCAGGGTTGGCTCTGATGCTTCCATAGCAGCCAGACTCTTGCTAGCTTGAAGACTGGTTGCTGAGGATGGCATCAGGCTTTTCTCCATGGTAATGCAGACCACTTCTGCTTAGCCATCTGTCTAATCCATCACCTTTTAAATTTCACTGCTGTCCTTGCCCATGCAGCTCTGACATTTTGTACGCAAGCATGCTGCATACAAATCCCCAGTGCAGGATTTCTTTGTAAAATTCCAGGTGTTGTTCAGAGATTTCATTTAAATGAGGGAAGACGCGTATTATTATCATCTTGGTGAAAATTATAAGAAGTTGCTTTTTTTGCACTCGCTAAGCCGCAGCAATTTTAAGATTACTTAAGATATCAAAAATGACAGGCGTACTGAAATGCGTTCTGATTTTCTTATAGGCGCCACTCAAATTATTTCTGCACCTGGATGCTGAGGAGTTACGTTGTAAAAATAATTAACTTGCATTTCTATGGTACTTTCATGTCACAGGTATGTTCTATCAGCTGCACAGGAAAATAAATGGAAATGCCACGATTTCTAGGGGTTTTATAACTATTGTCAGTGCTGCGCAGATTATAAGGAATGATAACCCATCTAAATGAAAGATTTTGGGATGCAGACAGATACAGAATTTCAATTTTCTAGTGCAAATGCGGGGATTTACTCCAAGCTTCTGCTCTTGAAATTATGGGATTACGAAGTTTTACTTGAAATATCTTTCTTCTGATCTGAAAAGTTACATGGAGAAGTTTTAACACTGGAAACTCAGAGACTTGAAACCAAACGTAATCAACCCTTGCTACTTTGAATTTAAGGCAATGCATTACTTGAGAGGGAAGAGGAGCCTGCCACCTTGGCTTTCAGTACACGCCTTCAGCAGGCACGTTTTTGACAGTATGCTGACTGCGACTTGTCACGGTGACAAGATGCAGCCTCCATTAATTAACAGAGGCCTGGCACTCTCTACTCGCATGTCTTTCAGCGATCTGTGTTCTCCAAGAAAACCGAGTCTGATCTTTGTCCTGAGTGGTGAATCATGAGGACCTGATACCTGGGAGTATAAAATACATGACTTCATCTCTTACAGCCTGTGGCCATATTATTATTATTATTAGTTTTTGTTGTTTTCTGTACTGATTGTTCACATTAAGGTTCTGATCGATATCTGATTCTGATAGATGCGTTTGAGAGAAGCAAAATGTTCCCTAGATCTGCTGTAGCTGGGTTTTATGTGTATCAGGATATATGGGAAAATCTGCCCAAACTTATCATGGGTGTGAAATTGCAGAGGATCCATTTAGCTGTGATAATTTTGGATGCTTCCATCCAGAATTAAACTAGTTCAGTTTGAACAAGTTCACTTTGTTTTTGAAGTTAAATAAAGTTGTGGTACAGCCACTTTAGTTGAGAATGGGAGTCCAGTAAACGGAATAGTGTGAACTTAATTCTCTTTTGTTCCCTCTTTACAAAGAATAGTCCTCAGTGTGATGATCTACATGCAAACCAATGCTCTTCCACAGCTCTTTCCCGATCTCAGGGCTCATTTTTCCCTCCATCCTGGAAAAAGCAGTAAGCAGACACAGTGCTTGTATGCAGAAAAGGAACATCCCTCCTCCCTTCATCCCACCAGCTGACTCAGTGGTTAGAGAAGGAGATCTTTCAATTTGCTCAAGACAGGAAGACTGCTTGTCTTGCACAAAGGTCAGTGCCCAGTCCTATTGCAATCCTCACCACCCTGGACATTTTCTTGTGCGCAGGGCCCCGATACCATCACATCATTTACAGTCCTCTGGTTTCAAATAGAGGATGCACCAGCTTTTCACATTTGAGCCATCTGAGTTTAATGGCATTATTCCTGATGAAACCAGGACAAAGCAAAAGGAGTTGTATAGGTAGAATTTGCAGAAATACTGGCCCGTTGTGCTTTACTTGTAAAATGCTAGTCACGCTTCAGAAAAATGCAGCAAGTCATGGCTGATCCAGCAAAAAGAGAGAAAAAATGAAGATAGCAAGCAAAGACTGTCTTCTCTCCAAGCTGCTGGCCGGACACATGTTTTGCTTATTTGTATCAGGACCATGGAGCAAAATAAATGGGGATTTTTGTTGTTGTTGTTGTTTGCTTACTTCTTCCTTTCTACATGTAAAGAATGACTTGGCAGCAGGGTTTGATATGAAGAGAGGAAAGTAAGTCAATACAATTTGGATGATTAATTCTATGCAAGCAACCTTTGCTTAAACTAGCTGGCTTAAAAATTCTGAGGGTATTGCTTATCATTTATAATTATCTAACACTGTAATGCCTTCTTCCGTACTGCACTTGCTATTTGAATTAAACTGGAATCTGAAACTTCAGCACTGAGCTGTTTTAAGGGGAGAGGGAAGAGTTTCATGTGATTTTTTTATTTGTGGTCCAGCCCAAACCTGCAAAGACTCTATTCTGATATTTCCTTTTAAAAGGAACTGACATCCTGCAAAAGCAAGGCACGTTAATTTAATATTTTTAAATCTGAACCTGAACCACAGCCTCCATTTGACCTTGACTCTAAACCTTTAAAGCTTCTTTCCCTCAGCCCATCTCCATGCACTGCACGTCTAGGCAGCATCTCTCCAGCCACAATTCTGTTTTTGTGTCACATTTATTATGCTTTTCCAGCAAATTACCTTTTTTCTTCCCTATCTTTAAAAGGGTCAGAAGGGAGAATTACAGTGCATAGGAAATCAGCATCATTTCCTTTCGCATTTGTGGCCAGCTGTCAAGCACAACACCTCCCATAGCAGCAAGGCATCCTTCCCTACCTTCCCAGTCCCTTCTGCTCCAAAGAAAGAAGAGAAGCAGCTAATGAGAAAATATTCTGGAGACTGGGGAGAATGCCAGGCTCGAAATCGTGTTGTTTTCTGTGCCGAACAGCAGAGGGGAGCAGCAGAACAGTGTCTGTCCAGCTGCACAAGAACTGTGCAGTCCAGCCACCAGAGAAGCCCCCAGACTGGCTCCCTGGTGCTGGGGAGATGCTAAATCCTCTCTTGCATTAAATATGGTTAGTTGATGGCTATGGGGTGACATGCCACAAGCCACATGTCTT
>PPHD01012195.1:0-18214 GCA_002909625.1 Bambusicola thoracicus | reverse complement strand
CATCTGTCTTTAACAGAAGAATACTTTTGCTACCCACTCACCTGCTCAGCAGTCCATGGCAGTTGGCATGCCTCTGCTATTGCTGTCATGGCTTCTTTTGCATTGCTCCCACATTTCACATCACCAACCTTGTCCACAAGACCATCCAACACAACCTGTGCTGAAGTCTTGGAGAAGTTTCCTTTCTGTGCAATCAATGCAACTATATGCAGTTTCATCTGCATCACCTGGAATGTTCATAACAGCAAGGAGATCACTCACTTCTACATATTTTAGACCTTTAAAACGTATATTTATGTTAAATACATATACAAATTGTATTTTATTAAATTCTGTGTCTACTCAAGTACACACATGCATTTGTCCGAATATAAACAAGTTGTTATTGACTGTGTATTAAAATGTGTATACACAATACTGAGCAACCATTATTAACTTTTAGAGTTTATCTATAACTATAAACTTGCATACACACAAACACCTATATATATATACACACACACACACACACACATATATACAGGCACATTCAAGTGTCTCCTGCTGCCTCAACTGTAAGCAAAAAAAAAATCTGACTTGAGAGTTTATATTCTCATTTGGCTGTAGAAGCAACTGTGGATGCTGTACTAAGACAATAGTGTATATGCAGCTAGGGCCTTTTTTCAGTTGGAAAAGCAGCTTACATTAAGTAATAAAAATGAACTGTTACTTACTGAAGTAAAGATGTATTACCTGAAAGTTTGTTTCCTTCCAACCAGGTTTTTTGGCCAGCATCCTTACTAGAGCTTGGCAAGGCATTTCACTTCTCTCCATAAGCTCAACAGCCTCAAGGATAAATATCAAAAGTTAGCCAAAAGGTCACAAATGGTGCAAAACAACCCAGTCACACAAAAACCAAACATCCACACAAATGGAAATTTCCTGAATCGTCATGTTAATGTTTTCTTAATATTAGACTAAGTTGCAGAAATTCTTAGCATAAGAATTTACCTGAATAGCCTTACTATAACACCCATTCCTGCAAGGAGCCCATTTTACACACATTGAGCCAACACTGCAGTGGAAGTGTTCAAACTTCTATACTTTGTTTATCCTTTAAGTGTATTTACAAGCACTTGTTGGCCATTCCAAAACTGGGAATGTATCATTTAATAAGTGGCCTGACTAGAAAGCTGACTACAAAGCAGAGACTAAGCCTGAAACAGCATGCTGACATACTGCTATCCTGGTATGTCTTTTAAAAAGAGAGCTACGAGGCCTAAAACAAGCCGAAGAAATTATTTCTTGCTTTCTTCCCCATTTCTCCTTTTATCAGTTGTTGCAAACTCACCTTCTGAAACTCCTCCATGGAAGCAAGTCTCTCTTTCCAGTTACCACTGTCCAGCTGCTGGATACAAGAAGCTGGAAGGACAGCAGCAGCTTTTTCCTCACAAACTTCTATCTGTAGACAGATCAGGATAAGGATAACACATCCCACAGGATTCCACAGTAGTAGGGAGAACAGAGCTAAGGGCATATCATGCACTGGAACAACTCCTGATCTTCAATGCATTTACAAAATTTAAGTCACCATAAAATGAAAGAGTTCTCTGTTGTAAGTTGAGAGATTTTGTACAGATTACAACTTAGGAGCTCATAAATTTCAGAAGCTGCTAAAGCATACTGCAACAGAAAAATAATCCCTAAAAAGTTTAAGCAGCACAGTCAGAAGTGACACCAGGTAGCCATTACTTACTTAAAGAATCAAGCACAGTTAAAATAAGCATGCAAGATAATTTTGCATGAAGTTTGGGTTTCATAACAATTAATCAGGGGATAAAGGTGGACAGGAGAAGACATCTTCCACATCCATCTTAATGGAATGAATTCAAGTTATTTTGAAAATGAAACAAAACAAAAACTTGCTTTGCATCTGTTATCTGTGTTACTCAAGAACTGTATCCTCATTTTGTGCTGTATATAATAAACATAATGAAAAGTACTCATACTAAAGGACACTCCCTAAAGGTAGCTGACAACTCAAAAATTGCAAATAGATTTTGTAAAGCAGCAAGTCAGAACCGAAACAGCTTTTTGTTACTGTCTGACCCACAGATGGGGAATGAGGCAAACTAATCTACTGAAAGGATATGGAAGGGAAAAGGTTTTTTTCTAAAGTAGAAATAAAGCATGGAATCCATACGTATATAAAGCACACGAATGACTCAAACACTCAATGACTCAAAGATTTTCAATGTATTCTTGACTCATGCCCAACTACGAGCAGCACGTAAGAAACCTGATTTAGTTTATTATTAGTTTGAAATCTGAAGCAGAATACGTTGAGCTCCAGACCACCGTATTTTCAAGCTTTTAATGCCAGACAGCAAATCCTATACCCTTAATTACATTGTAAGTAGTTAACTCTACCTTTCTCTACCTTCTACATCTGTTTATAGTTCAGTAACACCATGGCATCGGTCATTACATAAGCTTGATAATGTTTATTGCTTTTATGACCTAGTACCAAAACCAGCCAATAAGTGCATATTTGCCAGAGTATATCAAACATTCATTTTGCCAGTTATGAATTCTACTTAAATACACTGATTTTCCTTGCCTAAGAGAGATGCTTCAGTGAAAAATATAGGAAGAACTGATTAACTATTTACACAGAACACTATTTTGGACAAAAGCAAGACGCTTACCGAGAGCTCCGATTCAAATATCTCTTTGGTCTCAGGACCCTTCTTGCCTTTAGCCCCAGCACCGCCTGTACCCGCAGCTGCAGCTGGTTTGCTTTTCTTAGGTGGGCCCCCAGGCTAGAAAGGAAACACAAGTTAGCAGAGATCAAACAACTCTCCAACTCAGATTCTAAAAGAACTGCTGTTTTTCTACATCTCTGCATTCTGACATCAAAATAGACATTTGGAAGATGCATTTCTGGCACCATAACTGTCACATCTGATCTTCAAGATATCAAATAGTTATAGTCAATACAATCACAGACAAATAGAATTACCAATAACCTCTGACAATCTCTTACTTTCACAGCAGGTGCTTTTTTCTGTGGTCCTGGTTTGGCTGCTGCATCTTTTATTTCTTTATCTCCAGCAGACCCTGAAAGAGCTGGTGCCTTTCCAGCAACAGGCTTGCCTTCTTTCTTCTCAGCAGCTCCAGTCTTTTTACCATAAACCAGTTCTACCTTCTCAGCACACTCTTTAATCTGATAAAGTGTTGTAAAAGAAAACAAAACAAAAATGTAAAAAAAAAAAAAAAAAAAAAAAAAAGAAATGCATCTGCTTAGCTACTACAAGGAGATGCAGTTTACCTTCTCAGTGGTGGCTCAATCTTTATAATTCTAGAAACAACATTAAGTTGTTCAGTTAACAAAGTTTAGTTATCCTTTGTTACAGTAGTAATGCTAACTAGTCAATATCAGCAGCCCCTGTTACACTGCCCAGTTGATTTTCTTAGTTCAAAATGAAGTGCATGAACATACATACACAAAGCGTCGAGAGAACCCCTTCCAAATGCAGATTCTCTAAAGACTAATTCTTAGCACAATAATCAAGTCATCACTAAACCTGTTAACTTATGTAAAAGCACCAAAACTTTGTGTAGTGAAGGATTGAATATCAAATCCTATCTTACAATATAGAAGTAGGTCATGTGTCCATGACTCAAATCCCTGAGATTTGTTTCAGATGGACAAAGCAGCAACAACCCACCAACCAAAAAAACCAATAAAGAAATCAAGTCACTTCACAGATATGTGAACATTTGGCTTAAGACTCTATATTTAAGAATGAGAAGGTGCAGAGTTTGCAAATCAGTACATTTTAGATATTGAGTCAAAGAAAGGACACTCAATATCTAACAAGAAATTTAAAAAATGACTTCCCAGACTTCCTGCTCCAACAATAACTTTTAAGACACATTTTCAAAACAACTGTGGCAAATCATTGACTAAAGTACCTCCTTTCATCATCTTTACTAAAATGCACTTAACATGGATAAATTGAGCATTTTACATTTCATAAACTCACCCGATCGAGCTTCAGTTTGTCGACATCCGCTAGAAAAGGATTGACAGCTTTCTCTCCAGCAACCTTCAGTGCAGTGCCTAACGCTTCAAAGCCAGCATCTCTTACTTCAGGAGCAGAATCATTGATATGCTGCCAAGAAATACAGTGTGCATCACATAGCTTGCAACTCACATCTGAACAAATGTTCAAACCCATGTTACGTATAAACCTGTTCCAACCTTTAAAAAAAACAACTACAGCATAATACTTAACATTCCATTCCACTATAGAAAGAAAAAAGTGATCTAGTTCTGTTTTCTCATGTCCTGATCTACTCTATTTCTCAAATGCAGTTAGCTTCCCATCCTTGGATCTCTCACACAGCAAGAAAAGGGAGAACATCTCAGCTTTAAGGAATACTGAAACACCATAAAAGTTTCTTAGAAATTTAAAACCCCACAATTCTCTTCAAATCTCCATTTTGGAAGCCAGGGAACGTTCCCAGAAGAAAGGAGAACACATAATAAAGCATACATATTTTGTTTACACTGGAAGTTCTCCAGCGTACAACCTACATATCAACAGAAGTCTTTACCAATGGCAAATTAAATGCAACACTCTAAGAAAAGCTTGCTATGGATATCTGCAAGAAGCATTTGTCAGTGTCCAGCAGTTAAATAGTTAGCAAAATCAATGTCTTAATCTATTATAAATTAGGTGAGCATTCAGTTTTAGAGATAGTTAGTCTCCTCTTAGCTACTCCCACAACCAAGTCACCTTCCATTTCAGTATCAGTCGGAATTCACTGACAGCAGTATAGTACAAAAGCTCTTTAGCCCCTGCACTACCAGACATCTTTCTCCCAAAACAATCTGATGCTTTGCACCAGCACTTTAAGTCAATATCAGAGAAGTACCAATTCCTTCTGCTTTTTTACCTTGAGAAGTGCAGCACAGAAAGGTTTCAACAGGCTTTTTGGCAGAGTAGAAGGCGTGCAGTGACGGAAGCTTCTTGCAATGAAAAGGGATGTCTGCTGCTTAATTGTTGGATTTTTGTTGTCCATCACTGCCAACACATCTTCACTTATGTTCTGCAATGTGGTCTACAGTGAGAAAGAAGTTAATAATTTCAGTAAAAGAAAAAGACACCAATTCTCAGACAATGGGAAAACTGTCAGTGTTTTACTTACAGTAAGAAAGATTGCATCAATGGCTTCCTGCAGTGCTTGCACTACCTGAGGTTTCTTCTCTTTAAATTTCTCTAAGATTGTTGGAACAACCTGTGGAAGAGATAAAAAGAAACAAAGTCAATCCACTCTTCACTAGTATAATTGTAAAACATGAAAATTGGTTCCCTGATGTTTCACAAAGAAAATAAAGCAAATTAGCATCTCTTGCCCCATTGAGCATACAACAGACTATCCAGACTATCTCCAATGTGAAATTCTTTCTATTCAACCTATTAACAAATAAAGATTTTTGAGTAGTTACATAGAAAAGCTAAGATTCTGAATTTACTGGTGTGAAATACAAAGGCATTAATAGGAAATTCAAGAGTAGAGTGCTGTGTTCTAGTTTTTTAAGAATCCAAGACTGCGTGTCTATATGCATGCATATACATATACACACACACACTCCTGTTTCCCAGCTTCCTCACGGCATTCAGCACCACTGTCCAAGATGTTCTTAGTTGACTAAAACAGTTTCCAGTTGTAAAAGCCTGAACCTTTTCTACACCAACATCCCCTCCAAGAATGATATTTTTGGATTTATAACTTCAAAAGGCACAGCTGATAATTAAACCACACCATATCAGAGCTTCCCCACAATTTACACCCAATATAGCTATATCTGGTTGACTGAGAAGCTGACTCTTCAGTGTGCTGGTGCCATGAGCAGCTCCACTTAACTCTGGTCTCTATAACCATTAGTAACATAACAAAACAAATTCTGACATCTAACCAGAGACACACAGAGCTTTTAGTTGTGAAAAGCAGGCTACTTTCAAGATTCTGTAAGCATATCACAGTCAATAGTTTAGAAGCCACGTAGTTACCTGTTATAAGCTCTTGCATAATAGAAAACAGGTTTTCCTACACGTATCTACAGAATTTGACTACAAGATCTCAACTCATTATGACACAGTGACCATCTTTCCTAACCCTCACCAATTCCCTGTTCGCAAAGCCCTAAGCATTTAAAAAAAATAGGAAAAAATAACCAGATTCCCCATAATTTCATTCTGAAAGCTGCCTATTATCTTCGCCCAAGATTTTGTTCAGAGTTCAGGAGACCTGAAGGCTTTGAAGCAGTGACATTCAGTAACTTTACAATTCACCACAAAACATAACTAACTGCTGCCAGACACTTCTCCACCTCTCCCAGCTTTACTCTCAGCTCTCCCTTATGTATCCGCCTATGTATTACAAGAAAATTTAAAGTTGAGCAGATTAAAGAGCCACAGTGATTCTCTTGAGAAAGAAGTGAGATAAATGCAACTATTTCTACAGCTTCCCTGGTACTATTGTACCTTACATAACTAGTGATAGGCCTAGAGGGAATGGCTTCAAGCTGTGCCAGGGAAGGTTTAGACTGGACATTAGGAAATACAACTTCTCTGAAAGAGTGGTCAGGCACTGGAATGGGCTGCCCAGAGAGGTGGTGGAGTCACCGACCCTGGAGGTGTTCAAGGAATGTTTGGATGTTGTGTTGAGGAACATGTTTTAATGAGAACTATTGGTGATGGGTGGATGGTTGGACTGGATGATTCTGTGGGTCTTTTCCAGCCTTGGTGATTCCACAATTCTATGATTCTATTGTTGCTAAGACAAGAGTTGCAGAAGGAGAGAAGAGCACTAAACTATATCACCTGAACATTTTGGTACCAAAGAAATCTCAGTAGTCTGGCTGTTCAAAACAGATAACAAAACAACAAGCAAAACTAAACCCAACAACTATACACGATGGCACTACTAGGTAGACCTCAGGCTCAGAAATGCTTCCCCCACCTCCGTGTGCTACAAGTGCATTTCTGTCGGTGTACCTCCAGCATGAGGTAATGCAAATCAAGTTCATCTTACGGAAAGTGAACTCAGAGTAGTCTTAGTACACAAGATCCATTGCACCAGTAAGCTTTATACCACTGAACGTGAATAAACACTGTCCTTTTAACCTTCAGCTGCAAGACATTTCACTTCCTAATCTATCAAGGTGCAGGTAAGCATTTGAAATACTATAAAAATATATCTTTGATAAATACCAAGCCCTGACAAACAAACAAAAAACCCCCACACAATATTCCCTGGTGTCCAGTGTCAACAAAAAAACTGGGAAAAAACCATACATACTCTTACTTACATGTCCTGCATATTGTCCAAATTTCTTTCGGAGGCCAGAAGCCAGTCCAGCAAGGCATTTGGCAGCTAAAGCAACCAGCATAACATTTGTATCCTTTCCAACAACCTGGAAAGGAAAAAGTAAGGAAAGGTGGAAGACTTCTCCGAGAGACTTGGAGAAATTTCTTTGTATGGTCAGCAGGCTATAGATAAGGTTACTCCCGCCACTGTTCCAACTAAGAACTTTATGCTCCTGAGCATTATCTTAATTAAAAATTTTAAGCTTCAACACAATGAAAATTAATAATTAAACTGTATGCATATGCTGTGTTCATTACCTTTTTGAGAACTTTCACCAAGTCTGCATAGTCTCCTGACTCTAACTTAGGATTTTTCACCAGCAGTTCCACAGCTTCTAGAGCTTCTTTCCTTTCCTGCCACTTTTTTGCTTCCTGCAGAGCAAATCACTTGGATTAATTTACAAATCTAAACAGTCCTAGAGAATCTTATTTGCCACAAACCATAGATTTTAGAGCTCAACCCTATTCTGAGAAAACCAAGATCTCTTCAAATGCCCCTAAAGCTCAACATCAACTGCAGCAAAACACGAAATACAGTCCTTTCCCAGGACGTAGCTCAGCTCCTTAGAATTACAGCTTTCTTGATGGTAAAAACCAGAATTTGAGACTTATTTATGACAGTCTATAATTTGCTTACACAAGTCTGTTATTACCCATGCAGCAGTATAGTTTATGTTGCAAAATGCAAGTCCATCTTTAGACTCATAAGCTCCACATGCCTCAGAATTAACCACTGGTATTAAAGTTTATGCTTACTATTTTCTCATAAAAGTCCTTTGGAAGCTTTGAAAGAATTTCTACAGCTTCAAGCAACTCATATGCATCTACTTGCGGTACTGCTTCTTCCTCATCATCATCTCCTGCAACCAGAAGTGAGAAAAACATCAAGCTGCATGATAAATGCAATTCCAACCACACTACCGTCTAAGGCTCACTTACAAAACAGTGTCAGCAATTGTGAACTTGCTAGGCCAAAGGACAGATATTTTATCATGTAAAGTTCTTACCCTAGCCACATTATCTTGTGGTGCAGCGCATCCCGTGTCTATATCAGTTTGAATAGAAGAACCTTTACAATTAAATGCATTTCTCAATAATATACCCACGATAAGCCTCCCAATGGAGTACAGAGATAGTTTACCTCCATCTCCATCTCCTCCAGCTGCCTGCTGCTGCTCAAATTTTGCTTTCAGCTCCTGTTGGGAACGCAGGAACCTGGTCTGCTTAGGAGCAGCTGATGACACTTTGACCCACTCTTCTTCCAGTTCCTTTAGCTGTCAAAGGAAAAGAATCATAGTATCCACGACATTTGTACATACCACAGGCAAGCAACCCCTCACAGAAAGCACTGGAGATTTCCCATTACAAGTTTAAGACATTGCTAAACTTTAAGTTCTTTGTTTTGCCACTGAAGAAATGACTTCTTCACACTCACTGTTCAGAAGCTTTTGAACAGATGTACTCACATAGCAGAGCATCAAAAACAAAATGCTAATGCCAAGCATTTATTTCAGAACAAAATGAAACAGTCAGGCCTCTAAAGGCTTAAAACATGGCTGGTTGAACATGAAGAAAGATTCTTGTTATAGTTTTAGTATCTGAAGGCAGCAGGACTGAAATGAAACAAACATGTTGAGTTATATTTGACAAGGCAGTTTAAAAAATAAAAGTTATGCCTTGCTCCAGAAAATTACTGCTTTCCACTCGAACAAAATTTCCTATCTGCTTGTTTGAGTGGATAGGAAAGAAAGATGCATTAGTAATTTAGAAAGTTTTAAAACAATGGAATATTCCAGTTGCTTATCACAACATGATGGCACTTCCTGAGGTGGAGAAATCATACACGGAAACAAACACTGTAAACGCACACCTGCCCACTTCCAGTGCCAGGGGTCTTTTTACACCACTAATTATTTGCCCATCTCCATGACAAGCTATTTTACTTTTCCAAATGCCCTCCTCAGTTCCAGTACAAATAAAACAACATTTTGTTGTCACCCCTTTAGAAACAAGGAGGGACGGAAGTCTTCAGCCATGTTACAGACAACTAAAAAATAATGCCTCATTAGTGGAAAATTTCCAGCTCTGACAAACACTACAGGATCAGGGCTGGTAAACACACGTATGTATGGAAGTGTTTTCTCAACTGTCTGGTTACAGCACTCTCCTACCTACCTGAACAGAATTTATATTCTGCAATGGAGGCCTCAGAGCATCCCTTATCCAACGGTAGATCTCCACAGCAAGCAGTTTGGCTTCATCTCGAACAGCCTTTTCCCGAGACTCAAACAGTTTTGGCAATACTTTAATGATTGGCTTCAGTGAGATTATTTTTGAACCAAATTCACTGAAAGTTAAAAATACGGAGTAGCATCAGAGTCCAAGCAGGAGCCACAAAAAGTGATTTATTTGAAGAAAACAATCTATGCTGCGCAGTCAGTACACAGAGATGGTTATTTACTCAAATCCTTGTTTCTTTTTGATACAGCTGCTGTACAATTAAAAGAATATTTCCCCAGTCATAATTACTCTCCCCAAGCCAACTGGAATTACAATACCAGACCTCTGCTAAAATTACTTCAAAACATTTAATCCAATCTATTGCCTAAATCTGTTTCCTTGCCAAGAGGGGAAAAAATGAAAGTGTCCTTAGACTGAAATTTATATGACCTACTTTTTTTTTTTTTTTTTTTAATCAGAATAAATAGAATCTCCTTTGTCTATCCTTGGAGGCAGTAAAAGCATTAGTCATTTTGCTACTTGTAGAACTAGATAATTATAGTAAGCCTGGGTCATCCTCACAAAAAAGACACGTGTTAAAATGTGTGCGACTGAAAGGACACACAGAACAGGTTTCCCTGGCCAACCTTCCCTGTCAGCAGATTCTACACACTGTTGAACTTAACACAGTATGTTTCATTTTTCAACCACTACTGAATAAGAACAAATTTTCTTCTGTTCCTGTTCAGCTAAGGACTTCATGAAAAAGCTAATAAAAGACAGCTAGTAAAAAACAAACAGTTGCATATCTAAGTTCTAAAAATTCTACTGCTAGAAGCCTTATTACGAGCCTCACTTTGAGAAAAGTGAGGTAATAAAACGTGCAAAAGAAGCTCCAGTATCAGAAGTAACAATTATAGAATAGCAACAGATGAATGGCACAAGCTTGTTTTGATACCATGGCTAAAATAAGGGTCACACTAGAAAAAGGGGCTATCGAGAATGAGCACTTGGTGCAGTCTGTTCCTCTAATTCTCATAACAAGGAATAAAAAAAACTTCAGCATAAAGTAAAAAACACTGGAAGTGTAAGTAGTTACATACTCAAGCTACACACCTAAGCACAATACATAAACCTTGCTGAAACTGCAAGCACAAGTCTAAAGCTTCTAAAGCAGAAGATTAATAGAGCTCCATGAAATAAATTGATCTTGCTATCTAAACACTACATTTAAAAAAGGCATGTCTTATAAATACGGTTGGCGGGAAGATATTGAGGAAGGTTACACCATTTTCTAATTATACCATAGTGTTAAAGAGAAGGCAATTTAAAACAGGTAAAATATGTCCTTAAAAGTAGGACGTTTAGCAGAACCTAAAATCAAGGATTGCTTACAGCACTCAAACACTTAGTGTAAAAAGAACCATCTATATACATACTTCAGCAAATTCACTACCAAATATCTAGCATAAGGTATTCTTAATTTGTATTACAGTGTTTTCACATGAGCTACTTTATTATTATTATTATTTTTGCAGGAAGAGGTATTCTGGCGTCGCTAATACCAAAATTATCAGCAGGAAATTCACCCAGAATGAAACAAAAAAACAGATACTGCAATTCTAATCCTAAAACCAACTGCCCTATCTTAAATAAGATCTGTTTTTTAGAGTATTATCAGCTTTTGTTTTTAATGAGGAAATTTTTACGTGGACAATGGAAATTGACACGGACAGCTCTTATTAAAAATAAATGCTCATTACACCTAAGTTTAAAAAACCAAACCAAGAACGTAGTCAACCAAAGGCACACACGTCAGAGAGGAAAAACTGTAAGCAAGCCAACAACAACAACAAAAATGGAATGAATTTCAGCTTCCCCATCGCTGAGTTTATCTCAGCTATTCAGAAGAACTGTGATATTCTCACAACTGTTGTCGCCATAAAAATCATCAGTTCGGTAAAGACAGCCTGCTAAAAACACGGGATGGATATATGTACTGCTGGGCTGAGGGGGAAAAAGCAACAACAAAACAAACGCCACAACCCCAAACCTAAAAGCTTACCTTAGTGCTTTCCTCAGTGTCTCTATACACGCAACTATGATTTTCGGGTTTTTGTTGTCAAGACCCTTTAGTAATTCTTCTTGTACTGCCTCCCCTTTCTCAATTTCTATATACATTAGACATATATCTACACCCAGCTCCTTTGCTCTGGCTTTTGGCTGATTGAATACTTTATTTACAACTCCAGAAGCTACTTCTCCTGTTGTCCTGAAAGATGAGAGAAAGTTACCTTTAGAACATTTAACTGAATTGGTTATTCTCCATCATTACCCACAGACAGAAGCACACACAACATCTAGAACACTGATGAGAGCTCAGTCATCACACAATAACGACTAAATTCTAAGTTAACTTTGAAGGTTATAACCTTCTGCAAGAGGTGACTTTATTACCCTCTAGTTTAATCAATAGAACTCCTTTACACTGAGTGCTATGTGGCATGTTCCTTATACTAGACTACACCAGACTATGAATACAAGACTATCTCAAAAAGGTCATTATTAACACACATTAATTCGTCACCTCCAAAAATTGCATACATTTTAGTAACACAACACCAGTGCACAAACAGAAAATAGTTTGCTGGGATTATGTCAAAGTTCCCAATACGCTCAACAATTTATACCATTTGTGAATTAAGGGGTCTGGAAATGCTGTTAGATTCTCAAATTCAGGTTTTAATTTATGTGGTTTTAAATACTTTTTGTTTTTTCTTTAATCAAGTCACTTGAAGCCAGTGGATCAAAGCATGGATCAGGTCAATTAGGTGCTTTTATTTCACCCCGAGGAGAACACATTATTTCATGGGGCTAGATAATGCAGAATAGTAGCAACATCCTGTGAAGAAACAGTCAAGTACGCAGATTCAGATGAATTAAATTAGATACAACACCACAAACATCAGTACATTTTAATTAACAAATAAATTACATGACTATCTCTGAGGAAAGATGTTTCCTGTACATACTGTTCCAGTCAGGCAAGAGGAGGAATTCCAGCTCACTACACCAACTCACTGTTTCACTTCTCTACCATTCCCAAGATCTTTACCACTCTTTTCTTTCAACATCATTAAGCATTATGTAAGCAGCTTCTGATAAATTAACAGGTACATGGAATCCATCTACAAACCTACTACTCTGCAGGTTTTATAAATCAGAAAGCAACTTTTGTTCTCAACATTTAATACCGTAACTGTTCACAACTCCCGCACAATTTATCTGCGGACTTTCTCAGAGAGGGACATAAAATTCATAACAGCCTACTAATAGCATGGAAACGCTACTTACTTCCCAGCTACATGAGCATTTTCAACATAAGCAAGTGCTGCTTCCAGTCCCTTCAACTGTGCCACTGCATTGGAGTCCGTCACAAATTTCTTTATCAATCCAAGGTATTTGGACCATTCAGGACTCTTCTCATCATCTATCTTCTGAAAGAGCTTAAGGGCTTCTTCGTAGCCATTTAGCCTGGCTTTCCACAGCTGGAAGCAGAAGTCAAACATTTAAGTGTTGTGCTAATACAAACCTTAACTCACCAATCTCACAAAGTACTTCAGTCATAGCTGTAAGTGTGCTCAACAAGCTGGCATCTGCAAGATTTCCCTTCAGTAACTATATGAACACCGCGCAATAGGCTAAAATACCCACTGTTTTCCTGTCAACAATGAATCAGAAAAAGAGCTATGTCCAGTATTCCCCACTGCTCTCTATCAGCTCTAGCAACCATCGCCAGTGAGTAGGTGTGAGCCCAACAGTACTTTCAGCTACAGATGAGTAATATATTCACATGAACAAGTGTACTGATCTTTTAGCTCACAAACTTACACCATCTAGGTTATCACACAGCTGAACTCTGCTTAATGAGCGTTACTTGACTGCTTCAGACCTTTTACTGCGCTATAAGAATTAGCCAACTTCATTATAATTAGGTACAGGAATATCGAAGTATCACAGCACAGATACACAGCAAGCCAATCCCAAGACAGTATTTCCTACCTTGTGTTCACACTTCTGGTCGATGGGAAGTTTCATCCACTCACTGTCGTCCCCCATTGTAATTCAGATTCTCTCTACAGTTACAGCAATTCCTGTGGACACAGAGACAAGTTAGAACACACACACAAATCTAAGCAAGGTTCTACTTGCAACATAGCTCAGAAAGTTAAAAAAAAAAAAGACAGCTCTAAAGCAGATCTTATATTTAATGTGAAACCCACTCTTTCAAGCCTGCAGTTGTATTTACATACAAACTACTAAGATTAGGCCACAACTCTGTTAACCTGGAAGGCTACCAGAAGCCACTGAAGAGTAATGCCATTTGTAATACTTCCAACACCAGAATTCTCCATCTGTTAAAGTTTCAGTAAGCTGACACAAGGCACGCAGAATACAGCTTTGTCTAAGCTTGAGCAAGAACGTATACACTGAAGGATCTAAGAAGAAATGAGTATTCATAGAATCATAGAATGGCCGGGGTTGAAAAGGACCACAATGATCATAGAGTTTCAACCCTCCTGCTACGTGCAGGGTCACCAACCACCAGACCAGACTGCCCAGAGCCACATCCAGCCTGGCCTTCAATGCCTCCAGCAATGGGGCATCCACAGCCTTCTTGGGCAACCTGTTCCAGTGCGTCACCACCCTCTGTGTGAAAAACTTCTTCCTAATATCCAACCTAAACCCCCCGTTTCAGTTTAAGACCATTCCCCCTTGTCCTGTCACTATCCACACTCATAAACAGCTGTTCCCCTTCCTGTTTATACACTCCCTTCAAGTACTGGAAGGCCACAATGAGGTCTCCCCGGAGCCTTCTCTTCTCCAAGCTAAACAAGCCCACTTCCCTCAACCTTTCCTCACAGGAGAGGTGCTCCAGCCCTCTGATCATTTTAGTGGCCCACCTCTGGACCTGCTCCAAGAGCTCCACATCCTTCCAGGACTGGGGGCCCCAGGCCTAGATGCAGTACTCCAGATGCGTCTTCACAAGAGCCAAGAGTATTGACGACTGCTAGAAAACTGACGCTTACTGACATGTGCTTTCTGCAGCGGGTGCCATGAATCAGGGTTGAAAAATAATCACATATTAGTGTGAGGACAGCTGTTTTAACTGCTTCACAAACAGAGCATTTGAAATGAAGAGTACTATGAGACAAAACCCATTTTTGCTAGCTAGCCACTTTACGTCCTAATTCTAACAGTAGCCAGCATTGGCAACTGTCATCCAGAGACCAGTTTCTTACTGCACGTAGGCTCAAATATTACTTGTTCAAGCTCATAGAAGTGTTTTATCCCTCCCACTTCATTAAAATAGTAATATCGACCACTAGGGCACGAGAGATGAGACTTCAGGCTCAATGACCATCTTAGACATGCAAGTATCAGCAGTACTGAGACAGCTCACAACATCGCAGGAGCAAATTAAAATCAACCCAGGTAAGGAGTAACACTTTCCAGCGTAACATTTCAAGTCCATACACAGAAGAGCTAGATTTCACGAACTAGTGGCCACCATCCTCCAATAATTTATCCCTCTACATGTATAAATACACAATGCTAACATATTTGTAACATAAACTCAGCCTATGCCAGTAAAACTGTATACTTTTTAGATAAAAGTATTCCATATCAAAAGTACACACAGAGGTTCTCTGCAGAAAAATAAATCCTAGGAGCACAATTTCATTGGTCTAAGTCAATACAAGCAAGTCCTGCAAAGCTATCTATCAGCCACAAACAGCTAACTCAATAGGGAAACCAGGCTAGCAACAGCCCACAAGCAAACATGAAGCTGCATTCACCTTAACAGCTTTCCTAACAGCTCACCTAGTCAAGGATGCAGGAATGCCCTAGTGTGAATGCAGCTACAACAGACTTGATTGATCAAGTTAGCCCTGCAGCTAAGAAATACTAGCAAAGCTGTGTCTCGTGTAATACAAGTTACATTTGTGTTAGGAATAATTAATGTACCAGTACAGAACTTCCCATACCAGTACAGAAATCACTGGAGGACCCCACCAGTGCAGAAGCAAGTCACAAACAGGCACAACGCTTTCCCCCAAACTCACACAAGCCCTTGAGGAGAACAGTGATCTCAGTAAGAAGGTAAGTAGTTCACAAACCTAATCACAAATTTGGAGGCAGTATACAAGCTGTTCCCTGGCTGTATCCTTTTCTTAGGAAAACATAAGGAACCAACAGAAGGAAAAGAACTACCACAGATAAAACATGAAAAGGAATAAGACAGGATAAGCAATAAAAGAAAGCATTTCCTTTGCTCCAGAAATCCGCTCTATCAAGGAAAATCTTACTGCAAGATACTGACTACCTCTCTACAACCCTCAATGCAAACATTAACATCAGAAGCATCATACGTTTCCCAGTATTTTTTACTTTTACATACAGACAACAGTCGCCGCTCCAAAGCGTGACCTCTGCCTTGCATATCCTACTGCCACATTACAGAAAGGAGAAAAGGATCCCGGATTTTCCTCCCCAACACCATGAGGTACTCTTACACGGGGGCACAGGGAGGGCAAAACAGCATCGTGCTCCCACTCACTTTTTTCCCCAGTCTGGTCAAGTCAGTTTCCCTACTAATTCTGGTTGCAAAAGCTACAATCATTACTTCCATTACGAAACGGGTTCAGTTGCCTTCTGCACTGAATCTCTCACCTAAAAATAGGGGATATAATTATAAGTCCTCTCTGACAACTTACACATCCCTTTGGACCCATCAGTTTATCAGGAAGTATTACATGGTCAGAGAGGGGGGAGCTCCCTTTTAAATATCTATCCTCTCCATCTTCATCACTGTTCAGAACCGCCTGAATTCCTGTGCTGTCTGCATCGTGCCTTCAGCAGAGTAACAGACTGTTGTTTCTCCCTTCAATGAAGTTACTGCATTCTGAATGTTCAAAGATATCCCACATTTGACAAATTTTTTCAAAAAGAAGTTTCCTTACCGAGTCATGTACAGCTCTTCTCATTACTTCTCAACACCCAAACAGAGAGCAGCCTCACACTGCAATAATGCAGCCAAATTGCGTTACAACTAGTGAATCTGCAGCAATGAAGTGCTTGACCTACATAGCTGACTTGTCAGCACAACTAATTTTACAGACTCAGAACAAACAGATTAATAAGTCTTTCAGTAACAGCACTCGTTTTGGTAGCGTCCAGAGAACGGGGCCTCTGGAGCAACTGAACCACCAAAATCAGTTTTGTGAGAGAGGGCCGTTATTAAGGCGGTCAATGAAACATTTACAAAAGCGAGTCAGCTGAGCAATCTGCAATGGAGACGAACAACAAATCCTCCCTGACAGTTCTTGGCACAGCAAACTCATGCGATGGAGCAGTAAGCAAGTGAAGACCATCAAGGAGAGAACAGGATAGCTTTCATAGGGACACAATGCAAGAGCAGAAGAACGCGTAGGACAGCACAACACAACAAGTTCAAATGTAAAAGTGAGAATTCGTTACTGAATTACAGGAAAAAAGTCATCAATGCATTGAGAATGTGTGAAAGGGACGGTAAGGGAATACTTGGATTTACCACACACTGCTCTGAGAAGATCCTTACTCAGCTCCTAAATAAATGCTTACTGTGCTAGAATTCTGAAGGGCTGAACAGCATCAACCCTACAGCTTTATAGTATAGGGGTATCACTAAAGAAAAACCTCTTGACACAAATGTCCTGCAACACGTTTGATTTTGAAGCACTTTTATTATGGCTTCACTACGTATCGTCATGAAGCTTCGCTTTCCAGACCATTTTCCCATAAGAAGTGGGAAGGCAAAGCAGGAAGCCATTTTGTGCTAAACAAAATACATGTTTATTGATACCAGTTGTCCACTTACCCCTCCTCGCTTCCATCTATTAAGCATCACCGCTGAGCAAGAACAGCTTTAAAAACATCAAAAGGCTCGATGCCAAAGTAGCCTTCTCAAGAGGTTGAGCCAACAGAATAAGCTCTGAAGAACTTACTGAAGACAGGCCATTTCCAAGCAAAATTGCATTTGAAATGCTCTTAGAGCGCATACCTTTAACATACACCTTCACACTCCTCATTTCCATTGAGACAACAGTTCTGTGCCAGTACAGTCCACAGTTTTGTTAGCAGAAAGAATTTTTGTTCAATGGTGGTTTGGGGTCATATTCTCTCTTTGCCTCTCAACATATGAAGTTTCACTGTCTCAGAAGTTTAGCTCAGCTTATTTTACAGTAATGAAACCTTTACGTTAAACTCATTAGCTACAGCATAATGTAGCTCAGAAAAATGCTTAAAATACTCAAGTAATCGTAACATAGGGGTTTTGTTTGTTTGTTTTAAACAACACTCAGATGCATCCAGAAGCATATGTGAATTGAAGAAACGAGGCCTAATGAACCAGTGAAATAAACAGTGCAGTAAGCTGCTTCAGCTACTTCCACATAGGAAGAGTGAAGTCCAGCTAAAACTCTTAAAGAGGTAAAAGCAGGAATCAGAGGACCTTCCAGTCAGACTGCCAG